>JACXVL010000938.1:0-11438 GCA_014898675.1 Athelia sp. TMB | reverse complement strand
CGTCTGATCTGAGTGAAGTGTGAATGAGCGTTCCGTGTTTCACTCGCAGTCTAGAATTCCTACAGCACCGCGTTGCGTGCAAGCTCAGGAGCTCGCGCTCAGAGACGTGGAACTAAAGTTTTGTAATGTTCATGGCAGCAGAACGAGGGTAGGACAGCAAAGGTGCCGCGAAATTGAGCACCATGCATCATGACGCGACCGACGCGTCGGGCGTCGATTTTGTATCTTGAACTATAATGCACAATCGTCGCTTGCATGATTGGTTACTATCTCAGAACTTCGGTTGCATGATGCAGGCCATCACGACTCACTATCAAAATGGAATAATAGAGGGGACAATTTCGGTGACCTCAAAGTGGCTTTGAATCTCGCGGATGGCAGCTTCAAGTTCTAAGTATCGTCTCCCGCTCTCCTTGAACGCTTTAAATTGTATTATCGAATTATCCCCTGTCTTCCAATATCCGTGAAGCAGCCCTTGCTCCATTCGCAGCGGATCCATCAGGATTCAAGGGATATGAGGCGGTAAAAGTATATGCGCAAACTCGTAGTTTCAATCTACCAGAAATAAAGAACATAGGGTATCGTGTTATTCAAGACACACATTCAAGTAATAAGCTCAATATACAGAACATCACAGGAGGATCAATAGGAGCAGGTGCGCCGAACGCACGAGCCGCTCAAAGCGTGAACGTCTTCGTCAGCTTCAGCTGCCGCGACGAGCTGCCCACGTACACCGTGAACTCGCCCGTGGGGATCACCCAGCTCTGCGTGATCACGTCCCAGATCGAGATGTCCTTCACGCGCAGCCCGATGCTGAACTTGGCGCTCGCGCCCTTCTCGATGTACTTGCGCTCGAACCCGCGCAGCACGCGCGGCGGCTCGCCCGCAGAGGCGGGGAAGCCGAGGTACAGCTGCGCGACCTCGTTGCCCGCGAGCGCGCCCGTGTTCTTCACGGAGAACGTCGCGGTGAGCGCGTTGCTGTACAGCCCGCTCTCGCTGCCGGGCTGGTTGCTGGTGCTGGCCTTGGCCGCGTTGACGGCGGCGGCGGAGGTGAAGGCGGCCTTGAGGGAGAGCCCGGAGTAGGTGAAGGTCGTGTACGAGAGCCCGTAGCCGAACTCGTAGCGCGGCGCGATGTTCTTCGCGTCGAACCACTTGTAATCAAGGTCTGTGCACTGTATCAGTACACGAATGGGGAAAGAGATGGAGAGTACGCACTGAGCTTCTCGGTGTAGTCGATCTGCGGGATGAACGCGTTGCTGTTGTTCGCGACCGAGTACAAGATGTCGCTCGCATAGTCGCTGCGCTGCTTCGCCATCGTGAACGGCAGCCTTGCGCTCGGGTTCACCGCGCCCGTCAAGACATCCAAGATGCTGTTGCCCGTCTCCTGCCCTGGGATGCCCGCGTTGAGGATCGCAGTCACGTTCGGGTGGTCGTACCACGCCTCGACAAGCACGGGGCCCACGATGTGCAGCACCACAATCGTGTTCGCGCACTGCGCCGCGGTCGTCAGGATCAGCTCGTCGCCACCGTGCCACAGCGTCAAGTTGTTCCTGTCGCCCGCATTCGTGTCGACCGTGATGTACCCCTCGCCCGAGTCCGCGTTCGCGAACACGAGGCACGTGTCCGCCTGGCTCACGGTCGCGTTCACAGACGCGTAGTCGAAGTCCGCGAGCACGGACTGGATGACCGTGTCCGGGTTCTTCGCGTGCACGTACTCCTGGATCGCGGAGAGCGGGTCGATGAGGTACGGGAAGTTCGCGGTGCCGGAGCCCCAGCCGATGGCGAGCGTGCCCTGGTCGCAGCCGCGGTCGCCGCACGAGTTCGGGCCGTCCTCGTTCGGGCCCGCGTCGGAGCCGACGATGGCGAGGTTCCTGACCTTGGTGAAGTCGATGGGGAGGGCTGGGGTTGCGGTCGTCAGCACTGCGTCACTTCTATCGCATAAGAGGAGAAACTAACCCGAGTTCTGGTTCTTGAGCAGCACAGTGCTCGCCGCGCCGATCTCGCGGATGAGCACGCTGTGGTTCCCCTGCACGTTCACGTGCTCGTTCACAGTCTGGCCCTCGTACACCGTGTTCTCCGTGTTATAGTCGAAGCTGCCAACCCATCAGCCCGTTACTCTCTAGGGAAGGAGATAGTGCGACTCACTTGACGGCGGGGTAGTTCTTGTCCTGGCCCATCTGGTAGTACGAGGTCATGATGCGCACGACCATGTCGTCGAAGCGGCTCTCCGCAATGGAGCCGTTCATCACCGCCTGCCCGAGCTGCGCGCCCCAGTACGAGTTGTTCGCGGTCGCGGGGTTCGGGTCGTTCGAGTCGCCGTACGCGACGAAGCCCGGCTGGTTCATGTCCGCGCCGTTCATGACCGACGCGTAGAGCGAGGTCACCGCCGCCCAGTCCGACAGCATGAAGCCCTGCGCATATATCAGCATTCGTCGTCGCCACATGAGAGAAGAGAGCGCACCTGGAAGTCGAGCTCCTCCTTGAGCACGGTGTTCAGCAAGTGCCGGTTCTCGCACGCAGACGTCTGGTTCACGCGATTATACGCGCACATCACGCTCCCCACGCCCGCGCGCACGCTCTCCGCGAACGGCCACAGCTGCATCTCGTGGAAGCTCCTGTCGTCCTGGTTCGACGAGTACGCCTCCCCGCCCCCTCCCCCCCTATAATGCTCCTGCTCGTTCAAGGCGAAGTGCTTCGCGCACGCGATGACGCCCTGCGACTGCATCCCGACGATGTTCTGCGCGGCGTGCACGCCCGCGAGGAACGGGTCCGCGCCCGCGCCCTCCCAGTTGCGCCCCGCCGCCGCGTTGCGCGCGAGGTTCATCATCGGGCCGAGCGCGACGTTCACGCCCTTCCCGCGGAACTCCGCGCCCATCGCCTGCCCGCGCGCGAGCATCAGCGACGCGTCCCACGTCATGGCGACGTTCATCCCCGACGGGAAGAGCGACGCGTAGTCCGTGTCGCGCACGCCCACCGGCGAGTCCTACCGCACCGCACCCGCATTAGCGCCGCCCGCGTTACTTCGAGGGGGGGAAGAGGGGGGAGAAGCGCACCTCGAGACAGAAGCGGCCAAGCCGAGGTGCGGGACGGAGCCGGAGTTGCCGATGCAGCGCCCGTCGGTGTCGACACCGGTCGTGAGGTTCACCTTCTCGGGGATCGTGAGCTACGCGACGAAGGCCTTCGCCTTCGACACGGCCGCGGACCGGTCACCGTCGCCGTTCACGGGCTCTGCGAATGGGGGTTAGTATGGGCGTGAAAGCGGAGACAGGGATTGGGGGCAAGGGGAAAGGGGGGGGGTACGCACTGGGGGGGAGGGTGCCGCTCGCGGAGGTGGAGGAGGCTGAGCTCGCGGTCGACGACGCAGCGGCGGACTTGCTCGTGGACACAGACGCGGACTTGCTCGCGGAGACCAATATTAATGCAGACTTGGACGCGCTGGAGCTGGAGCTGGCATGCTTGCTGGAGCTGGAGCTGACCTTGCTCGACGTGCCCACGTGCTTCGACGTCGTGCTCGCCGCTTTGGCGGTGCCGGCCTTGCTCGACGTGGTGGTGTGGTGACTCGAGCTGGAGCTGAAGAAGACCTTGCCGTTGTCAGGCGCGGCGACGGCGCGGCCGCCCCAGTGGCGCTTACGGGCCTTGTGCGTGAAGTCGTGCGCGTCGGTGTTGAGGTTCGCCGCGGCGCACGTCGCGAGGAGGAGCCTGGGGAGGGAGAAAGGAGGATGATCGACTGGGGCCGCGGTTGGGCCTGTCTGACGCGTCTCGGCGCACCCGCCATTGGATTCCTCCCCAGCGCAGTCGCGAGGCCTTCAAGGACGCATTTACCGAGCGCCCAAGCTCAGACTTTCTCGACGTGTTGTGGTGGATACGGATGTCGTCTGACGAGACCAATGATGCGATGATGAGCGTTTGTTGGGTCCCGATCGTGTTGAGGTCGCGTCCCCATCTTGCTCGTGGTTGTGTACAAGCTGAGGCTCGTCCGACGTGGTGCGGTCGATCGCGGGTGTTGTTGCAGACGGCTTACCCGTTTGGGCCACTACGCCGCTCGAAATGGTGTCACTTTCGCGTCGGAGATCTCGGACCGGGGATAAATCGCGACCGCCAACTCTCATTGGCTCATGCACCTACGCCCTCTGTGCTGTTTCGTCCTGTGATATAGTAGTATATACGATGCATGCAAGCTCACGGCACCATTTTTTGAATCATTCCTCGATGCATGCCACTTCTACGCACCAGCAAGTGTTTGGGCCTGTGCATAGTCATTGGCAGGGAAGGGGATATGAACATGGGATTGTATTGATACAGTACTACAATCGATCGTGCCTAGTACATAACCGTCACAGGACATATGAATGGCGTGCTACCATTCCGCTCAACGAATAGCCAACGAGCCGGTTTTTGCTCACACCGGCCGCCCAGAAATGCCAGTAGTCTCGCTACACCATGCCATCAGCCACTCTCTTCCGCTTGCCCGACTCGGGCCAACACCAGCGGCGCAGCTCCGTTCAACACGCCTCTATCGCCTGATCTCACCTTCCGGAAGCTCTGCTGCTGCTGCTTCAGCTCGGTGACTCCGGAGAACCAGACGTCCCGCGCAGCATCGAGCAGTTTTCCGCGGGTCATTCTCGCAAGAGTCGAAAAGCGCTCGCATTGGCGCTACTATCCCTCACTCGTGGCATCTGCACAGTGGGGGCTCAATTGGAAGGGGGCCGCGAGGAAGAGACATTGGTCGAGGGAGCTGAATTTCAAGATAATGCAGCGGAAGCAGCGAGATTATGGGTGGATTTGCAGCTCTAGGGCTTCTTGGTTCGCTCTGAGAACGATATTTGCTCACTCGCATGCCGTTGCGGATAGGGATAGTGATATCGGCCAGCTGGACGGTCAAGATGATGATGCGGGCAAAAGGGATCAGCGGGCGCGGGGTTCTTGTTGATAGTCCGTGTCTACCGC
This sequence comes from Athelia sp. TMB, assembly GCA_014898675.1. Classification (NCBI taxonomy): domain Eukaryota; kingdom Fungi; phylum Basidiomycota; class Agaricomycetes; order Atheliales; family Atheliaceae; genus Athelia; species Athelia sp. TMB. The sequence goes on along the minus strand of JACXVL010000938.1, from coordinate 6,491 downwards.
GAACTTCTTCGCGAGCGTTCGCAGTCTCTCGAAAGCTGCGTCTTGAAATGTGTGTGAACGGCTCTTGGTGCTGATACGACCGTTATTCTGATAGCCCAGAATCTGTACATGCGCCCTACCCAATCGTCAGCACTGCTCTGGTCGATTCTGGTGCACAGAATAGCTCACCAAGCTTTTGGCCAGGAATAAATATCGTCTCCATGACGATCAGCGTCACTGATGTCGCCCGCCGCCCCCGCCGCCCCACTGATTGCACTTGAAGCTGAACGTCACTTTTTGCAAGTGAGAAGCATAAGCGCAAGCTTGGTGCATTGTCTCAGTTGCGTTCCGAGCACGAGTCGCTGCCATCCTCGTTCGGCTTGCGTCAGACTCGACAGTGGCGAGGTTCTTGATTCGACGAAGTCAATGGGGAACACTGTTGCCAACTGGATGCATTCATCAGCGCCATTTATCACGGACGCCACAAGCCGCGATAGCCTTGCCCCTGCCGGTTTTGGGCAGCAGTACGCGCCGGGCCGATGTCGTGGGTCCGCACGCCGTGATTCATGCGCACATATTCGCCTGCTCGTTCAGACATTGGCCCTCGTGCTCCATGCTCTCCGTTTGTATTAGAAGTGATTGCGGGGTAGGTCTTGTTCTTCCAATATACATCTGGTGGTACGCGCTCATGGTCCGCGCCATATGTTATCGAAGCGCTCCACGATGCTCCCGTTTATTGTTCCCTGCCCGAGCTGCGCGGTCGCGGGGTCAGCTCATTCTCATCGCCGTATGCGAAGGAGCCGGCTGATTCATATCCGGGTCGTTCATGGCACGCGAAGGGCGAGGGAGCATGAAGCCCTGTGCTAGATATCAGCATTATCGCTGTATGACTGCACTGAAAAGAACGCACCTGGAAAGCGAGATCCTCCAGGAGCACCATATCCAGTAGGAGCCGGTTCTCGCATGCGGACGTCTGGCTACGCAGTTGGAAGCGCACATCCCGCTCCCCGCGCCTGCGCGCCCGCTCTCCGCGAGCACCCGCGGCTGCATCTCGTGAAGGCTCATATCGCCTCGTGCGAAGAGTACGCCTCGCCCCGTTCGCCGCGGTAGCAGTCCTGCTCGCTCAGCACAAGGTCCTTCGCGCACGCGATGACGCCCTCCGATTGCGTCCCGCGCACCTTGGGCGGCATGCGCGTCCGCGCCATGCCGATTGAGCTCAGTGGAGACATTGCACGCGCGGCTCATCGTGGCTCAAGCGCGAGGTTGACGTCCGGTCGGGGAGCTCAGCGCGTATCGCCTTCCCGCGCGCGAGCACCCCAGAGTTCAAGCAGTCACAACGTTCGCGCCTAGGAAGAGAGGGAGGTCTGGTTCGCGCCGCGCGCGTAAATGGGTGAGTCTTATCTCATCATAAGCAACACAATACAGGTAGCAAAGGGACAGGGGGGAGGGGGCGCACCTTGGGACAGCCCTTAGAGAAACACAAGCGTAGGACAGAGCTAGAGTTGCTGACGTAGTGCCCACCGCTGGCCGGTAGTGGGCCAGCGATCGTGCGTTGCGCGACGAGGAATTTAGACTGGGCCGGTGGACAAGGCCGCGGAGCAGGCGCCGTGGGCGTTCAGACGTTCTGCCAATGGGGGTTAGCAAGGGCAGGGAAGGGCGACCATAGACGCACTGAAGGGAACGAGTGTCTCGGTTGGGCGAAGATCGTAGTCATGGCACTTGCAGAGTCTGACGTAGATACGGGGATCGCGGTCAACGAAGCAGAGGTAGAGGGAGAGACGAATGCGGACTTGCTGGCCATGGGTGAGGGTTGTCGCGACGAGTGTTGTCTCGCGAGGCGTATGACGCGATGACGAGCGCCAGCGACGAGTGTGAGCGAGTGCCGGGTCCCGATCCCGTTCAATATCTCGAGAGGGTGTGTTGGCTTGCTGCTAGCCGTGGTCAAATTCGTCGTGGTGCGGTGGATCACGAGGCGCACGGGTGTTGTTGCTGACAGTGACAGATTCCTCGTTTTGGCCACTACGCCGCTCGAAATAGTTTCATTTTCGCGTCGGAGCACCCGGACCGGCGCCAAATCGCCTCCGCCTCTCTCTTTGCTCAATGGCGCTCTGTTCTCCTAGCAGTTTCCGTTCTGCATGATGCAGCAGACATCATGTGATCTTACTCACAGCCTCACTGTTCTCACTCGCCTTCATTCATGCCACTTATGTGACTGAATGTTCAGTTGCACTTCATATGGACAAGAGTGTTGAAACAAAATTTTGAATCATCGACAGATGAAGCGGACATCAAAAGCATAACGAGGTAGCATAAAATTGGGATTTCATTGGGATAGTAATACAATGTGCCTACTAAATAAATGTTGCAAGGTGTGTAAATGGTATGTTATCACTCCACTCAATGGTTGCACCTATCACCCGGTCTCCCTAACAGCAACGAAGTACGAGTGTTCACTTGCAATTAGGCAAGTCAGAACTTGCAACTGCGATTGTATCAATAGCTTGCAAGACACTCGTTGCTCTCATCATGAAATCCTGCATTTCACCTTCACCGTGAGACTATCACTTCCCCACTGTCCATCGAAATTCGCCCACTGAGGACACATAACGACCGAGGGGATGTAGCACCAAGGCGGGCTTCTTACACGAGCATACTATGCGAGGAGCTGACTGATTTCATGAGCGAAGTCCAGTCTGCCTGCCGCTTTGGTGCAGCGACGTGATTTCGAATTCCAGCGTCGCGCCTGATCACTGGCCCAGGAGACAAACTGGTCCCAGCGAGGTTCTTGGACCTGGAATTGAAGGCAGATGATGGAGGCGCGGTGAGCGGGCTGTGCCACGGAGGCTCGAGCCGGAAGCATGTGGAGAAAGCAATGCCGATTCAGGGGACACGCGGATATAGCAGCACTACACTGCAAGTGGGCCTGTCTGGGAGCGCGGTGGGAGCAAGCACTGCTTGCTTTATTGGCTTGTGCTGACGGTCGAGTTACGGGCGTAGAAAAAATCGTGCTTGTGCGGCACTGTTGGAGCCGAGCAGCTTTGCTGTAAGCGGGCGATGGTCGCGGGAGTGATGTCTGGCGAATGAGTATCATCTGCCAGCGCTGGAAACGCCTGCCAATTCCATCTCTGGTTTGATATCAGCCGTGATAGAGGGCGCGATGAAGTGGTACGGGAAAGTGGCGGACGTGTAGGGTGCAGTAAAAGACGCGGATCCTGAGAGATCCAGAGACATGCGAGTCCAGCGGAATCAGCCGGACCGGGAATGCTTAGTAAGTTACAGATGTTAGAAATAAAGGTTCCGCCAGGCTGCCTGCACTTTTCGATGAGCACCTTTACTTCGCCTTGAACGACCTCTTGAGCTCATCGATGACACCACGCGGCAGCTTCAATACCATCGTCACCGTCCCATCCTGATCTCGATCGCTGGTGATTGGCCTTCACCGTCACCGCGAATTGCCTATAAGGCCTACCAGCAAGAGTCGCCAAGATCGCCTCCACACTGTTCACCGTGAATCCGCTCGCTCATTCTCGGGACACCTGGCTGCCTCGCGTCATTAACTCAGCCCATGACGTACGGTATTGCCGAAGATGCAGGGAGATGTAGCCTTGTTCTGCGGCAGCCACGGCCCTCGCTGCCAGCACACTGCGCCATCCATGAGGTGCGTCTGCCATCCCTGTGGGTGGCTATCAACACTTGCAGTTGACCCAGATACGGAGCTCTGCCTCCGCACGCGGTGCGCTCCTATCCCTCATTCTTACGCACCCATTTCGCGCACGATTAGGCCAATGCCACTATCACCATAAGGCTCAGACGCGGAAAGATGAGTGGGATTCAGACTTGTACGCATATACCTGAAACTGACTTGCAGCAGCAGCAATCTCCCTATCGATTTCAACCTGATTCAGGCCACAAATCCGCGATAACTACACACATATAACAACATGACATCTTGCCACCATTATAATCACTTTCCGCGCAATGAAATACACATTCCACCCAAACGAAAGCATCAACGCCGCTCCTCGTAGCACTGAGCCCAATCCTCTCCATGAACAAAGTGCTCTAGGTCCAGATGAGTTGACCGTTTGCTGCTGATGACTGCGATTCTATGAGGCCACCAGAGCTCTGCGCGATGTTCAGGCGGGACCCAGAATAGCAATTCGCCTTTGCGGTTGCGCATCCACCCGTGCTCAAGACGCGAGTCGCTTGTGAACCCATCGCCCGCGTTGTTATGAGGAGAAGCCTCGTCTGGGGAGGCAGATGTCGTGCCCCGGGGGGAGGATATCGTTTGAGTAAAGTTGTCAACGCGCATGGTGGAATGGCTTGAAGAGAGCAGACGGTGTCCATCTGATGAGAAAGCCACGGACACGACAGGGTCGGTGTGCTCTTCGGGACCACGGGTGAGAGCGCCCGTCTGTGCATCCCATATGCAAACAGACCGGTCCTCCGAGCCAGATACAATGTACCGCCCGTTCGGCGAAAACGACACTGAGTGAACCAAACTGGTATGCCCTTCGAATGGTCCAGCGACGAGAACACCTGTCTCCGCATTCCAAACTCGAATAGACTTGTCGTACGAGCCTGATGCAATGCGCCGCCCGTCCGGCGAGAAGGCTACCGAGCTGACCCTATGGGTGTGCCCTTCAAATGGGCCAGCGATGAGAGCTCCCGCCTGTGCATCCCATACCCGAACAGAATCGTCCCACGAGCCTGATGCAATGCGCCGCCCGTCTGGCGAGAAGGCCACGGATGTGATCAAATTGGTGTGCCCTTTGAATGGTCCGGCGACGAGGGCACCTGTCTCTGCGTCCCACACTCGAATAGACTCGTCGTCCGAGCCCGATGCAATGCGCCGCCCGTCCGGCGAGAAGGCTACCGAGCTGACCGCATAGGTGTGCCCTGTGAATGGCCCAGCGACGAGGGCGCCCGTCTGTGTGTCCCATACACGAACAGACCCGTCTCCCGAGCCCGATGCGATGCGCCGCCCGTCCGGCGAGAAGGCTACCGACCAAATATCACCAGTGTGCCCTTCGAACGGTCTGGCGGTGAGAGCACCCGTTTCGACATCCCACACTCGCACTGACCCGCCCGAGGTTGCTGCGATGCGTCGTCCGTCCGGCGAGATGACTGCCGATGAAATGGAACTAGTGTTCTCCACAAATGGTGTGGCGGGGAGAACACCGCTCTTCGCTCTCCATATTCGAACAGACTTGTCGCTTGAGCCCGATGCGATGCGCTGCCCGTCCGGCGAGAAGGCTACCGAGCGAATCCAATCGGTGTGCCCATGGAATGGTCCGGCAATGAGGGCACTTGACTTCACATCCCAGACTCGAACGGTTTGGTCTATCGAGCCCGACGCAATGCGATGCCCGTCCGGTGAGAAGGTAACTGATAAAACAACATTGGTGTGCCCTTTGAATGGTGCAGCGCTGGGCACGCCAGTCTCCGAATTCCATACTCGAACAGACCCGTCTCCTGAACCTGATGTGATGCGCTTCCCGTCTGGAGAGAAGGTCACTGAACGAATACCATAGGTGTGGCCTTCGAATGGTCCGGCGACTGGGGCACCCGTCTCCGCATCACATACTCGAATAGACATGTCTTGCGAGCCCGATGCAATGCACCGCCCGTCGGGAGAAAACGCTACTGCATTTATTCCGTCGGTGTGCCCTTTAAATGGCCCAGCAATCAGAGCCCCCGTCTGTGGGTTCCAAATCCGAACAGACTTGTCGCTCGAGCCCGATGCGATCCACTGCCCATCGGGCGAGAAGGCTACTGAGTTGACCGATTCCGTGTGTTCTGCACATGGACCGGCGACGAGAGCACCCGTCTCCGTGTTCCATAGGCAAACAGACTTATCGGCAGAGCCTGATGCGATCCACTGTCCGTCCGGAGAGAAGGCTACCGAGGTTACACCCTTAGTGTGCCCTTCGAGTGGTGCGGCGATGAGAGTGCCCGTCTCTGAATCCCATACTCGAACCGTCGTGTCCCACGAACCCGACGCCACGCGCCGCCCGTCGGGAGAGAAGGCAACTGCAATGACCCGGTTGGTGTGGCCCTCAAATACCTGCTGGAGGACTGGCCATGTATCATCCATCCCGCTCTTGACTGTCAATATCTTCGTCATATGCGACATATATTGTTTCTTGATCACTGATGCTTGAGGCGCAAAAGCCATACAGGAGATATAGATGTGGGGCGCGCTGAATGCCATCGCTTGTCCAAATCTGCGGGAAAATGCGAGGCCATCCTGCGCGAAATCGTGCACGATGCTGCTGGGGTTCTGATTTGTCGCAAATTTCAGTTTTGGCTTGTATGAATCGGCACGCAGGACACATTGTTTGCTTACCTTGATAGATTCCCTTACGGCCACCATCGTTTGTGACACGAATCGCATCTCGCCCATCAAGCTGAGAACTTCCAACCAATACAGAAATTTCTCCTGGAAAAATGCCAGAATCATCTGCAGGAGGGAGGGCGCTCTAGTGGCAGCTTTCTGGATATGATATCCC
>JACXVL010000937.1:0-11491 GCA_014898675.1 Athelia sp. TMB | reverse complement strand
CCCCGTCTCTAGTTTCGTCTTCTTCCATGAGGTCCGCTAACATTCCCGCCTTCCGCGACAGGGATGTGAGCTCGATGGACTGTAGAAGGGATTTCTCAGAGACAGCCGGGGGGGCTCCTGCTGGAACCAATGTGTGTAGCGGGTTCGTTATATGAGCAGGCGAGCGAGACGAGCGTAAGGGAGTCTCCGCGAGAGTGGCACTATGGACTAGACTCCGTCCCTGTAACCAGAGGACGTGGCGAGTCAACGCGAAGGCAGCGTACTGGACCTTCGGGTCCAAGTGCACAGGCGAGCGTGAGATAAGCTACCTACCACACCTCTAGCGTGGAGCCCGTGTAGACGGATTCACGCTGTTGAGGTAGTAAAAGTAGTATAGTTCTTCCGTAAGTACAGCGTGTAAATAAAGCTAAGTATGTAAACAGATGCAAACATTCAGTGGCTACGTTAGGCTTCCCGCGCAATACTCCATCCCGTGACCTACACGCGTCACAAGGCCCCCCTATCGCGCGCGGTAGACTTACTCACTGAGCATAATCAACTCTCCAGATAGTCGTTGTCCGACGCCGCCAACGAGATTATATCCTTCAACCTTTTTCCTTCCCAGGAGTCTCCCTGTAGCCGCATGAGTTCCTGGCTAGCGTGAGTCCATGTCGACGCTCTGATACGTTCTTTCTTCCTGGCCGATCGTAAGTCGCGCGTCCAGCCTCCGTCCGTCTTCGCTGGGGGCGCGTTGTCCTTGATTTTCTTGATGATCCGTTGAAACCAGCTCTCACAATCCTCGTTCCACATGCCGTCGTAAGGAGAAAAGCCTTCGTTAAACACCCAGGCTGGCGGGAATATATAGTGTACGTCGGTCTTCGGGGGCGCGGGTAGGGATTGTCCTACCAATGTCAGCTGCTCTGACGCCGAAACGCTCTCCCTCTTAGTGGTGCGCTCAATAGAAGTGGCTGCTGCTCCGTGTAACGTGACTGCTGCTGACAATCCGCTCTTGGCCCGCGCCATCAGAGTTTCTCCCCCATATTCGTAGGCGATGCGTGCCAACAGCCCTCCTTCGTACAAAAAGGCATGCGCGTTCGGCTTGTTAAGAAGGTTGAGAACGGAACCGCGGTAGTTGGACGCATAATCCGCTCCGTTAGCTTTCCATGTGATAGTTTCATCCGGTCTCTCCGCCCTGTAGAAATCGCCTGCCGCCAACTCCCAGTGATTGTAGGCAGCCAGGGGCTTCGTGAACTGATGTACGATAGCTGCCGGAATTTCCAAGTGTATGGGTAGGAAGAACGCCAAAGCTCTGTCTAAGAGAGCCGTAGCCGAAAGTCGCGGTTCATCCAACATCCAAGCTCTAATTCTCCATTGCGCTCTATCTTCCGGAAAATGAAGGACCACTTTCTCCAGAAATAGCTTCGACCAGCGACCTCCCTTGGCGAATCCTTCAGGGTAACGGTTCTCCTCGAATGGTACGAGTGAAGCCGCTGCTTCCCTTCCCTGTAGTTCCGGCAGAGACAGCTCTGGAGTTCGCCGGCGTTGAGAAGCTGAAGAGCTGGATTCCGACTGGATAGGAGAGAGTGCGCTCCTCGAAGAAGATCCACTATCCGAGCGATGATGGCCTCTCAGTCTGAGAAAGTCTCTAGTAGCTTCGCTAGTCGCGCTCGATGATTGAAGGACTGGACTAGCTGACCGCTCTCGAATTGTAACTGCCCTGACTACTGGCAACTCCCTTTGCGATCGCCCTCGAGGCGATGCCATGTCTACCACTGCTGGTTGTTGTTGGGAACTGTCACCCAGCCGCTCTATCAGAGGTCTCACGTTCCACGATCTAGCAGCACTGGGAGCGTAACGGAACTTGTACAACTCCCGCACATAGTACAATGCTTGCTGATGGGGCTTGGCCAGATACTGTAACTGCAGGCTACAGATGTCCTCTGGATCGGTGATCCTTTCCACCCATCTGAAGTAGGTTCGGCTAATACTGGTCGCTCCTCTTTTGTCTCGGAAGTGGTACAACTGGTCGAATAGTGGAATAAGGTTGGGGTCAAAGATCTGTCGTAAATGCCAGCCCTCGAAATCCTCGATGAAGTACGCCACGTTTCCTTCGTTCGGCAAGGGGCCTGCGTCTAAGAATTCGTTGGCTAGAGAAGGGGAACGGTTTTGCATCCATTCATCGTAGACCTCGTCTTCCTCCTCAGCTACCGCTTGCTCCCATGCGAACGCCGGAAGCTCCACGCCCAGTCGAGTCTCATTGAGCGCTCCCATTACAGCTGGATTCCAGTAATGGTAGCGCACGTCCTCCGCCATTCCAGCGTCCCAAGGATACATGACCGGAACTCCGTGACTCGCCCACATAGGTAAGTTGTGTGAATGTATGTTCTCCTTTAAGTCTATCAGGTACCCCACTACGGGCATCCTCCACCATGTCTTCCATACTGGAGCTGGCGGTTGTAACTCGTCCCACCCGTTGTACGTCAGTTCCTCATCGAAGGCGTCTCTGACCCAGCGATAGAAAGCTATCAGGTCCATGTAATAGTATCTGGTCGTGGCCATCGCTCTTAGGACTCCCGCTTTGTTGCTTTGGGGAACTCTGACGATCGCGAAGTCGATTGGCCTAGGAACGTAAATGTTCTCGTCCTCCAAGGCCAACTCCTGTACGAGTAGATCGATATGGCTCTGAAGACTAGCGGCTTGCATTTCTCTCCAGGTTGCATTTGAACTGCGTAGAGCGTATCCTCCCACTACCGAGTCGATAATGGAGTCCGCAGTGTTCCACCTAACGTCTGCCATAGCTCCCGTGCACATGTAACCTCTCCAGTGCACCCTAGAGTCATACCAGTCTGCGTAGCTTGACCAGTCTATGCCTAGCCATCCCCCGGAATTCGAAAAACTGGCCTTCCGATATATGGGACTACGATACCGCATCGCGTCATCGTGGATCCTACTACTCGTTGACGAATGAGGTGAAACCCAAAGCACATTGTCGATGAGAGCTAACGTCGCCTGCGGAGGAGGGCGAGAGATTCCAGATACCATGCCTGAAGACTCGTCGCACGAATACCGTAGCGCCGATGACTTCCAGTTGACAGGACGCGACACCGCAATCCTAGTAGGCCAGAGCTTGAGAGATGAGGGTGAAGATAGGAAGTAGTCGGAAGAAATCGAAATTTTGTACAGCCTACGAGGAAGCCTCGTGCCTTGTCCAAGTATGTGCAGTGAGCGTCTAAGGCTCGGAAACAATACCTTGATATCCACAGATACGATTCTGTATATACAGTCTCCCTCTCCTCTATCGTCTAAGAGAGATGCTTCCGTTTATACTCCCTCAATAACTGAGGAGCATTCCGGAGATCCCTTTCGGTAACCCACGAGTCAAAATGCGGGTTGTATCCTTTCCACCGGACCAAGAATCTATATTTCTTCTTCCTTTTGTCGAATTGGTGGCCTATCAGCGACTCCACTTCATATTCCTCCGACTCCTTTCGATACGAACGCGTCTCTGGTAGGCTCTCTCTCTCTCCATACTCTTCTGGTGACTGCGCGTATTTCTTTAGATGTTCTATGTTGAAGACGGTCGTTCCCGGGTAGCGGTCGCTCATCCTTAAGCGATATACCTTTGGATTGATTTTCTTCAACACTTCGAATGGGCCTATCCACCTTTGCACCAGTTTAGCGCCCTCTCCCTTCGACTCTATCCACTCTAGTGAATGAGGATTGACTAACACTAGCGCTCCTTCCGCGAATTCTTCGACTCGACGTCCTCTATTGTATGACTCCGCTTGTTTAACCTGTGCTCTCGCTATGGCATCTCTCGCTGCTGCTCTGTGCATCTCCATCGTACTCAAGAATTCATTGGCCTTGTTGTGCTCCGATATCCGTCGATTGGATTCTTTCCGTAGGGAACCCAGGTAGTCTAAAGGTGTTCTCGGGTGGTACCCATAAAGCAGAAAGTAAGGCTCGACCTTCGTAGATGAATGAACTGTATTGTTGTACGAAAACTCGAGCAGAGCTAGCCACTCTGCCCAGGTCTCCTTCTTTCCTGCTGTATACGCGCGCAGCATCGTCTCCAGCGTCTTGTTCGTCACCTCCGTTTGCCCATCGTGCTGCGGGTGATGCGAAGAGGACATAGCCAGCTTGGTCTTGAGGCACTTGCATACTGCTCTCCAAAAATCCGATATCCATCTGGGATCCCTATCCGAGATAATGCTGGTGGGTAGTCCAAATCTCGATGCTACGTGCTTCACGAATAGCAAGGCGAACCCCTCCGCGTCTAGTCCGGTAGTACAAGGTATAAACTGAGCGTGTTTCGTGAGCCTATCCACGATCACCAGTACTGCGTTGTAATCCTCCGACCAAGGCAGATTCACCACAAAATCCATCGATATGGAATCGTATGGATGCCTAGGAATAGGATTGGGGATGAGCAACCCGAACCGTTTGAAGTTCGACGGTTTGGTCTTTTGACAGATATCGCAGGACTCGCAAAACCGTAGAATGTCAGCCTTCATGCGTGGCCAGTAAAAACGCGTGCTCAGGTTCAACCACACTCGCTCTGGCCCCGCGTGCGCCCCCCCGTAGGGTTGGTCGTGCCCTTCCTTCAAGATTGTGACCTGTAACGCCTTCGGCACGCATAGACGCGGCTGGTAGTCCGCATCTCTAAAGAATAATAAACCGTCTTTGTCCTTATAAAAGCGTTGATGTGGATCGTGTATCTGGTCCACCGTAGGAGCGTCCTTCCACTTAGTTCTAAAGGCCTCATCCTTTGCATACTCTCCTGCAAAGCGATGCCGCAATTCCTCCTCCACATGTACTTGAATATTTGGCTTGACGTGGATTGCTTCCCATAAAGCGTCCGATAATTCCTCTACGTCAGCCCTATCTTCTCGAGCTAGCTTAGAACTCGGCACAAAAGCTGGAGGCTCTTTCCCCTTGTCATCGTTCTTCCCCATCGGCTCCGACGAGTTCTCTCGAGTCTTCTGTGCCCTGGTTATTGCCCACGCAGAAGCATGACCTTCCAGACAATCTTCTATCGTAAAGGCTATAAATGTGGCTCTCCTGGCTGGTTCCGTCATCCGTGCATTGCTGGGTAGGGCATTTTCCGACCCCGACGTGTTCAGCACCCTTGTCTCCTCGTCTCTCGGAGACGTGTGAGCTGGCGAAGCTCGCGGTAGCCTCGATAGAGGGTCCACGTTAGAGTGTACTCTCCCCGCCCGGTGGACTATTTCCAGTGCTGGAGCGTACGCTGAGTACACCGCTCCCCACGTTGCCAGTCTTCTATTGGCGTTTTCGTATGTCCTGGCCCATTGCAGTGCTGTATGATCCGTGACTAACACAATCTTCTCCCCTTCTATGAACGGCTGAAACTTAATTAGCCCTTCCTTGGCCGCTAGAGCCTCCCTTTCGGTTGTGGAATACCTCGTCTCTGCTGGTTTGAAACTGCGCGACCAGTACCCGATCACTCTTTCCACATATACTACTGACGATTCGAAGTCTTCGCCCCATTCACTTTGCGGCGCCTTCCCTGCTTCAGATTCTGATAATTGTCCTACTAAATTCGGCATTCTCTCCCCCGCGTCATAGGCTTTCTTCAGCCGATCATACGCCTTCGTGTGCTTCAAGTCACCCACCGTAATGGGCTGAACCTGCTGTAGTGCACAGCCCAGCGCCTCGTCCGACGCATCCGTATATAACCTGTACGGTTTTCCTTGAATCGGATGGCCCAACACTGGTGCTTCGATCAAGGCCCTTTTCGCTTCTTGAAACGCATATTCCTCGTCTGCTCCCCACTCCCAGCGCGCACCTTTACGAAGTAGCTGAAATAAGGGCGCACATATTCCGGCGTAAAAGGGTATAAACGCTGAGAAGTATACTAGCATGCCTAGAAATGCTTGCAGTTGTGAAACTCTAGTCGGGCGAGCTAACTCCTTGATAGCTAAGACCTTTGCCTCGTGTGTGGAGAGTCCCAGCCTAGACACTTTGTGCCCTAACAACAGGATAGAAGAATAAAACAAGTGACACTTGCTAGGTGATAGCGTTATGCCACTCTTTTCTATAGCCCCTAACACCGCATCCAGGTGCCGGATGTGATCCTCGTAAGACTTGGAGTATACCACTATATCGTCGATGTACACCAGGGCAAAAAGCCACAGGTACGGAGCGAGGATCCCATTCATTACTCTCTGAAATATTGATGGCCCATTTCGCAGCCCGAACGGCATTCTTCTGAATTGGAATAGCCCCAAGTGCGTGCGAAAGGCCGTCTTCTCGATTTCCTCTTCCGCAAATTCCAGTTGAGTAAATCCTGCCAGGGCGTCTAGAGATGATAATACTTGAGCTCCTGATAGCGCCGATAATATCTCGGATTGCCGAGGTATCGGGAACTCGTCTGGGATGGTGACCGCGTTCAACTTTCTATAATCCACGCAAAAACGAGGTTTGCCATTCCTGTACGCTATCACCACCGGAGCACTCCAGGGGCTCTTCGACGGCTCTATAACTCCCAACTCGAACCATTTCTTCATTTGCTCCTCGATGACTGCTTTCTTGGCTGGGGAGCTGCTGTACATGGGTACCGTGATAGGTACTTGTCCGTCTACCGTCCTGATGTGCACTTTGGACGGGTAATTCCCCAGTCGCCCGTCAAAGGCGAAGGCTTTGACTCGTCGTCTCAGCATCTCCCAAGCGGCCTCCTTTAGCTCTTCAGGGAGAGAACCTACATCCAACAAGTTCTCCATATCTTCGGACGGGTAAAACGTAGGGTCTGGCATCTCCGCTGTCTTAGGCCCCCAGGAATCCCTATCTATGTCTTCCTCCTTCGGGAATCCGGCCAATAAAGCAGTCGTCTCGTTTGTCTCTACTCCTGCCTTCGTGACTCCGGGCTTCTCTTTCCCCGTCGGGTGCATCGTTTCCGTTCTCAGGGCTTCCGCTTCCTTCTCTTCCCGGTGTGCCGCTTCAAGGCTCTCCAGAGAACTAATAAGCGATGCCACGTGCATCGCTCTTGCCTCCATTTCGTTCCAGTGTTCAAATGATTTTGGCGCGTCCAAGAAATCCTCTGGAGCTATGATTACTCCCAACGCTTCGCCCTTCCTCACATATCGCGGCGTTTCCGTGGGATTCATCACTGGGATCACGGGATTAACTGAAGAGAACATGACATTCGGTACCGCAAAAAACGAGTCGTCCGCATTAGCCAACAGCGATTTTTCCACTAGCCAATCCCTTTCGTCCTCGAAGTATCCATCTACCCGCACCGACGCCACAGAATTTGGCGAGATTAAGACGTCTTGGGCGGCCCTAATGGTACGCTTTTCTTGTCCAAATTTCCGCCGTCGACGATAGCGTTTGTTCTGCTCTCTTTTATGAGCTTTGGCGCGAACAAATGAAGCATGCGACTCATAGGAAGGAGTTAGTCTGTCAAAGTCATTCGTCCTATTCACTGCTTCTGCCTTGATCTTATGCGGGCAGTTCCTGTAAGTGACAGTAGTTCCCGTTTCCAAGTGTCGGCTAGTTGTCATCTCAAAGGCCTGCTGATAGTCCTCGCCCAAGAGAATATCAACCGACATACCCGGCACCACGTAAGCTTCTACTTCCGTGTGGATAACCGTACCGTCCTCACTTTCCGCGTATACAGGCAGATTCACGTAGCCTTCCAAGCAGGAGTCTTTATCCGTAAGTTGCCATAACTTCATCTTAACTCCCTTCTTGATAGAGATGGGGCTCCTTAAGCTCTTCAGAAACTCGCTGGATACGAGAGATATATCTGCGCAGGAGTCCAGTCGCAAGTCGATGATTCGTTCCTGCATGGACCCGACTCTCCCTTTCATCGCTAGCACCGACACTCCTAGAGCAGCCAACCCCGGTTTAGTCTTTTTTCCTTTCTGAACGTAGAAAGTCTCTAAAGGTTTTGGAGGCGGTGGGAAGCCTTCCTTCCTCTCCGCAGCATGAGCTTCTCTGCTTCCTTCCAACGCATCGTCCGACCCATCCGCAGCTTCTAACAACTGCTCCTTTGAAGACTTTGCTTTCAAACGGGCACTGATCTCGTCCTCGTCCTCCACTTCTTCTACAGAGGCTTTGTAGGTGTTCGGGAGCTTCCCTGGCTGATTCTCGCGTACCGGCTTCTTCGTTTCCACTCTCATGCTCAGCTTACTTACTTCTTCCTGCCGCAAATACTGAGAAGAAAGTAATTGTGCTCTCAATGCACTATACACCTGCGTATATACCATAGCATCTTCCTCTGCGTCCGCTTTCTCCTCCCATTTAGCGTTCTTCACCTTTTCCTTGAATACATCCCAGTTAGGACACTCCTTATCCCAATGATTCCTACTACCACAGGCTTTACAGGGCCAGTAAGGTAACTTGGACATAGATGTATTAACCTCGTCCCGCTTTGGAAAGGGAAAAGGACCTCGACGCGAGGGCGGAGGATCTCTCTTCATCGACGCGAATGCTTGCCGGCTGACCACCTCACTGATCATTTCTTCGCCCGACGTATCGACCTCCCCGCCTATTACGGATTCCTCCTTTTCTTCTCCATCACCTTCCACTAGATGCGCAGTAGCGTTCATGGAGGCCGAGCCTTGACGATAAGCACGATAAGGAGGTTTGTTGCTGGCTGACGACACGCGCAACCCTGCATTCTGGAGAGCGTTGACCAGATTGTCCGTGGTGATCACATTCCCTTTGCTCTTGTTCCACGCGTCGACCAGAGCAGGACCAATTTCTCTGATGCGTAGCTGTAGCGTAGCAGTGTTGGGAATGTTGTCCCGCAATAGCAGACTCTCCCACGAATTCGGATTATTAGCGCAGATATGATAGACTTCTTCTTCTGAGTCGGGGATCACGTTGCATAGAAGTCGAGTGTACAAGATCCGTCGCATAATGAATTCATGAGGGCTTTCGTTGTCGTGCCCTCGCTGTCTGAAGAGTTGTTGCTGATACTTCATTTGAATGTACTGTTGCCACTCCCGTCCGAGGTAATAGTGCTGTATGGCCTGAATATAGTGCGAATAATGTTCCCTCATCCACGCTTTCATGTCGGCTGCTAGAGTTGCGTACCACTGCGCGACCCCCGATCCCGCTTTTAGAGTCTTGAACAGCCAAAAGCCCATTCTCTCGGGAATAGTGCCTCCCAAAGCCGCTATCTCCTGTAGGTCGTGGAAGTACTGAATAGCGGAGTCGTACTCTCCGTCCCAAGAGGGCAATTGCTCGGGTTTGATCTCGAGGCGAATGGAAGGTCCTTTCTCGTAAGGGAACCCAAACGGTAGTTGCACTGCTCCTTGCGCGGGAGGAGGCCCCCCATTTCCCCCTCCGCCGTTCCCTCCAGAGCCTCCGTTTCCTCCAGGGCCTCCGTTTCCCCCACTGGGGTAGGAACCTGGATTCCCTCGCCCTGGGTAGGATCCTCCTGGCGTAGAAGGAAATCTCGGCGGCCCCCCTGGTCCTTGACCGCCCGATCCGTCTGATCCTCCTTTAGCTCTCGCAGCCGTATCACCGCGCTCCGTCGCTGATGGTCCTGGAGGCAGATCAGGGGGAACTTTCGGCCACGCGGGCCGAAAAGGAATGTGCCCTACTGGACCTCGATGAGATGGCTCGTCCGTGGAGGACGTCACTCCCTTTCTAGCCCAGACTGGCCGTACAGCGGACGCCGAGCCCAATAGAAGGTCTCGAGCCGGGCCTTGCGTCCTGCTTATACTCGTGCCAAAGTTCGTAGGTCCGTCTAACCCAAAGGCGCGCGAGACTCCCATCGAGTCAGCGCTTCCTGCGCTCGACGGTCCTCGAGGTGCTCTGAAGCTGGACGCCGAATCATCATCCCGCGCACCTAGTCCTGAAAACGCAGAAGCCACTG
This sequence comes from Athelia sp. TMB, assembly GCA_014898675.1. NCBI lineage: Eukaryota > Fungi > Basidiomycota > Agaricomycetes > Atheliales > Atheliaceae > Athelia > Athelia sp. TMB. Next base: position 1,665 of record JACXVL010000937.1, on the reverse strand, counting down.
GGGGAGACGCTATTCGTGCATGCCGAGCGTCCGTTTGCGTGATGGGGACTTCCAGGTCCAAATCCTGAAGTCGGTGAGGTCCATTCGTTATTTTACCCCCTTCGCTATCGTAGTATTTCTGCGCCGGGTTTTCTTCGAGTGGTCTCGGCGAGAAGGCGTCATGCAGATGAATAGGTGACCCTAGTAGCGAATGTAACGACTCTCCTTTATCCAGTCTTGCTGCCATCCCTTCCGGTAGCCGCGTTCGGAGGGAGGGAATATTCCTGTACATATGATTGAAGACTGAGTCCAAATCTCCGTCTCCTGTCGGCATCGAGTCGTAGATAGCCTGATCCGTATTCGAAGGAGACTGCAGCGAATCCAGCTCCTTCTGATACAATCTGACATATTGGTCGAAGATATGTTGCGATCGTTCGAGCCTGTTGATTAGGGTTCCCCACGCTTGATTCAAGTGGAAGAACGACGACGTGCCACGAAGAGTTTGCAGCATCCAGTCCTCGGGATCGATCTTGTATATAGTTCTCTCTTGAGAGTCTAGGAGCTGATACGCGGCATCCAATATATTCTGCATCTGCCGCACAACCAGTTCTGTCCTTTCGTATACCGGTACCTTGATCGAATACTGAGGACGATCTGGTTCGTTCACGTCTCTTCCGTGATCCAGGACGTCTCCTTTAGCCAGAGCCGGGCGTAGGAGGAGACTCTGTATGCGCGCGAATATCGAGTATTGTTCGTCTGATTCTGTAAGATACGTGCGGTGTATGTCGGCCATGGCTGAAAGAGCGTATCCCTCCTTTCCTGTCTCGTTGCCCGTTGAGTGGCCCCTCGATGACCTACGAGGAGGAGGAGGAGGCGGAAGTAACGAGCCACTGCTTTGCCGACTCATAGCAGGGGGTGTAAAAGCTCTCGAGCTATCTCCTTTACTGCTGGCTTTGGACGTCCCCTTCCATCCCAGCCCAAAGAGCTCCGACCTCCCTGGAGACTTGCCGAAATCCAGTTTGTCGGCGCTGGAAGGAGTGAATAATGGAGATAGCGGAATGTTGGTCGATGTAGTAATGTAAGGCTACTAGCGTGGCCAACGGTTAGAAATAGGTTGAATTCGAAACGTTCTCGTCGACGCCAGCCGGACAGGGGTCCGGATTTGTCCACCTTGGAACCAATGTGTGTAGCGGGTTCGTTATATGAGCAGGCGAGCGAGACGAGCGTAAGGGAGTCTCCGCGAGAGTGGCACTATGGACTAGACTCCGTCCCTGTAACCAGAGGACGTGGCGAGTCAACGCGAAGGCAGCGTACTGGACCTTCGGGTCCAAGTGCACAGGCGAGCGTGAGATAAGCTACCTACCACACCTCTAGCGTGGAGCCCGTGTAGACGGATTCACGCTGTTGAGGTAGTAAAAGTAGTATAGTTCTTCCGTAAGTACAGCGTGTAAATAAAGCTAAGTATGTAAACAGATGCAAACATTCAGTGGCTACGTTAGGCTTCCCGCGCAATACTCCATCCCGTGACCTACACGCGTCACACCTGCGGGTGTTCGTGTGGGGGGCTTTATGCTTGGGTGTGAGGGACTCACCACCCAATCCGAACCCCTAGCTGTCCGGGTGGATGGTGAAGGTACCCCAGAGGTACAGGACTTCCGGCCGGAAGCTGCTCACGTGATAATTGAC
>JACXVL010000935.1:0-11583 GCA_014898675.1 Athelia sp. TMB | reverse complement strand
TAGTGACGAGTGCGTTATTCATAACGAACGACGAATAGTAGGAAAGCAAACGCGAAACGACGACGCGACACGAATCGTCACTAGGTGTTGTCACACCCAAACGTCACGCTGCACATGTTTCCCTTGCGGGAATTAGCCCCTGTCATCCCTCCGAGCCTTTGCCTTCAATTGACACGATACCCTCATGCCGGATAACTAAGCCACCTCGCATCACCACATACGCCATTGAATCCCAAGTGTGTTCTCAATGCCTACATCTCCCCGCAGATCCCGTGCCCACCGACGCTTCTCGTCATCGTCAGTCGACGTAACTTGGAACAACACTTTCTTTCAACCATCTTCGGCACCTCCCATACCCAGAGGCCGCCGTCCTCGCCGAACGTCGTCTGTTGGAAGATATACAGGAGATTTCTTCTCTGAGGCTTCAGAAAATGATGTGTCCCTTCTTCGATCACGCTCCGAGGAGAGCGAGGTGTCCCGGGAGGAGCTGTTCTCGTCATTGAACCTACGGATGGACTCGAGGCCCATGATCTACGCCAGTCTACCCCCTTCCCCGACAGGCCTCCTTTCCCCGACAACACCGAACATACCAGACACGCCCATCTACTCGCCATTGCCGATAGCGCAGACTTATGAGCCCCCATTCTCTTTGTGGGAGTATCTCCGCGAGGAACTGTTGGCGACGGATTTTGACTCGCATCAGGAGCTGAAATGGGAGCGAGTAAGCAATTTTTTGAGTATTCCGCTTGCAATGGAGAAGGTAAATAACGTATCTCCTCCCCACATTGCCCAACACTAACCTACGATACCTCAAGATCATAGGGTTTGGGTTCATTCTGTGTCTGGATTCCTTCCTGTATACATTCACGATTCTCCCCATTCGATTTGCGCTTGCCCTCTTTCGCTTTGTTGGCAACATATTCTCCACCTCCCGAGCCTCCCTACCAGCGTCACAGAAGGCTGATATCCTTCGTTCCCTGCTCATCCTGCTCTCCATCCTCATACTAGTGCCGCTCACGGATGCGAGTAAGATATACCACTCTATTCGCGGCCAGGACACTATCAAACTTTATGTCATCTTCAACGCGCTTGAAGTGCGTCACATCTTTCACCCTGCTGCAATTATCACAGCTGAGCCAAACATTAGATTGCGGATCGTCTCTGTGCATCTATTGGACAAGATATATTAGATTGCCTTTTCTCAAGATCAACGCTCGAATACCTCACGAACAAAGCACCAGTCAGCTCGCATACCATGCGGCCGTTCCTCTTCTTCGGCTTGGCCTTGTTGTACAATGGTGCGCATTGAGGGTCTTCTTGCAGCCAAATTCACACCACTGACCGACAAATAGTTGCCCATGCCCTCGTAATGGTCTACCAGCTCATTGCACTTAACGTGGCCGTCAACTCTTACGACCACGCTCTGCTCACTCTCCTCGTGTCAAATCAGTTTGTGGAGATCAAAGGAAGCGTATTCAAGAAGTTCGAGAAGGATAATCTCTTCCAGATCACATGTGCAGACATCGTCGAGCGGTTCACGCTTGCCCTAATGCTTACTGTCGTTGCCTTCCGAAACCTCATCGAATTGAGTGGCTCTGAGTTCGATTTCTCCGAGGGCTTCGTACTGCCAAGGAGCTTTGGCTGGTTCAGGGGAAACAATGTCCTATGGACGATATCATACGTGAGCCACTCAACCTCTGACCTGTGCCCGGGCTCATCTTTGTACGATTATTTCAGCCTGTCTTGACTGTAATGGTATCAGAGATGCTAGTCGACTGGCTCAAGCATGCTTTTATCACCAAGTTCAATCATATTCGCCCCTCGGTGTATGAACGCTATACCGACGTGCTCTGCCGAGACCTGGCCAGCGGGAGTGCCGTCGGGCGCCGTGGTGCACGCAAGGTCATTCTTTCCATATTATTATGTATCCGCACCAAGCTTACATCTGTATAGCATACCTATGTCGACCAGTCCCCGCTTGTGGCTCGCAGGCTTGGATTTGCCTCGCTTCCCCTTGCAGTTCTGGCCGTTCTCATAGGGGCCCAGTCTCTCGGACTCATGTTTGCCCTACACTCAGACTCATCATCTCCATGGACAGTCCCCGCTTTGACCAATGCCGAGATAGTGCATTACGCCAAGTGGGCCATCATGGGCGTCCTCTTCTGGCTTTGGTGCGTCCCCTTCCATTCTGCTATACATGCGCTGTTGCTCATACATCCTCAATGCAGTTTCGTGGGCCTCAAGGTAATCATGGGCGTGAACCTGATCAGTTATGCAACCCGGCGTCGCGCGGGGATGGAAGCACGTGAAGCTCAAGACGCTGTCAATGACTTTGGCCGAGACCCCATTGGCGAAGGGAAAGAGGAGCAGATATACAACAAGGAGCTGAAGACGCTGCTGGATAACCGCCGTGACGACGCGAGTCCTACGGCAGAGATTGGGGAGCGCGATAGAACAGCGAGTGGGGCCGCAACTGAGTCGAAAGGAGCTGGGGGTAAAAAGAGGGTCAAGCTGGAGGACTTGACGAGATTTACTATGGTCAAGAGAATATGGTAGCTCGATTACGCTGAAAAAGTTTGCCATCTGAGCAATAAACACTGGTGAGCCACAAATGACTCGGATTAGACACCGCGACAATTTGACATCTACATTACCTAATTGCAATTTGTGATTTATTTCAATTTCGTCTCACTGGCAGCACCCACCAATACCAATGGCAGCAAATCCCCCTCAACCCAAATTCAATTCATCTGCTCTCGAACGAATGGCCATTTCGAGCTGTGTCTCCCGTGAAGAACCCAAGAACCAAATATCCAACGGGCGTCAGGCACACATGAACGCTGCTTTAACTTAAACCTGAATGTTCCTGACCCCTGCGTGCATTCTAGAATTGCTCAAGACCCTTGAAGATCACATCCACGTTCCCCTCCTCCACCATCACGCCCGCCTGCAATCTAACCCCATGGCTGCTTCCCCTCTCCAAGCGTCCATCGCGCGCCAGAGCATGATCACCGGCGTGGCCATCATGACCCTCGGGATGGCCTACGGCACGCAGATCGCGTCAGAGACCGTAGGCCATCCGGTCCTCACTCTCGCCACGTAAGCTCCATCCCGCAGATCGATTCGCAATGCAATGCTCGATCCTGATATCCCTATCCCCCCAGCCATGTGCAGTTCATGCTCAACGGCATGCTGCCCATACTCGCCTCATCGGTGCTCAACACCCCCTCGATCTGCCGCATGAGTCGGGGCGGGCTGGTCTTGTACGCCATCGCTCTGCACTCCATATGGATCACCCTCTCATCCGAGGTCGCTGGCTCATACGTCGGCATCGCTTTCCCAAGAGTGAGTGGGTCATGGCAAGATGTCTCAACCCCGCATATCTCACGCAATCTCGATAAAGCTCATCAAGGAAGCCGGGCTCCCGGCGATGGACGAGGGGAAATTCCAGCTCTACAGCCTCGCTCATTATATTCCTGGTGCTCTGCTGATGCTTGCTTGGGCCAGTCTTCTGGTTCACTGTGTTTGGCCTGTCGAGACTTCACTGGACGCACTGGCAGTGGCTGAAAAAGAGAAGAGCAACTAAGCCGTTTGTGTAGCAGCTTTGCTGGGTCCACGTTCTGATTCACAAGACTTTTTACGATGCACCTTTTACTTTTCCTTCCTTCCAGAAGTACAACCTTAGCCCAGTCCTCAGAATGGTTGTTGTTATACAAGTTGCCGGAGAAAAAGCTAATGGCTTGAACTCATATAGCACAAGCTTTGCAGCCTACTAGCGTTCGCTTTTCAAGTTTGCTTTAAAATCTGAGGGGTCATCTGATTCGTTTTAATCGTAACAATAAAGATGCTAAGGTACAACAGAAGAGCGTGAACGGGGTATTGGGTGGTAAGTCGAAGCAGGTAAAATACAGTAAAATTAGAAGGTGTGAGTCCGTTTTAGAATTCGAATCCGGATGCAGTGGATCGATCACGGGGCAAAATGTGTGTTCTCCCCGCGCGTCTCTGCGCCTAGTAGTACTCGCGGTGCTTGCGGTAGTGCCCAAACACGCCGCACGCGCTCGCGCAGAAGCCGATGAGCAAGCTAGCGAGCCCGCCGAGCGCGATCCAGTTGGCGTTGCCGTACTTGGCGGACCCGCTGGTGTGGTCGTTGACGTGGCTCTTCGCGACGCTGAAGAGGATCATGCTGATGACCCACACGACGATGGTGACGAGCGTCGCGAGCGCGGCGAGCAGGCTCATGAACACGGTGCCCGCGCGGTGGTAGCACGCGCCGCACAGGCCGAAGAGCACCGCGAGCCCGGCGAGCCCGGCGGCGACGGGGTAGAGGACGAGCACGTAGGTGAGCGAGTGGATGATGCCCGAGTCGAGCTTCGAGTCGGTGAAGCCGAGGCGCGAGGGCGCGAAGGCGTAGCCGACGTGCGTGCCCGAGCCGGTGTAGCCGAAGACGCCGAAGTGGGTTGTCGCGCCGCCGTTGGTGACGTCGAGGAAAGAGACCTTCTCCCAGACAGGAGAGGATATGCAGACCTAGAAGGTAAAAAAAATGTTAGCGGAATAGGGGGTGGGGGTGGGGCTCAAACGCACAATGACAAGGAGGATGCACGCGATGGTGCAGAAGAGGAGGCCGGGGAGTGCTGCGCCTGCTGCCATCGTGTCTGTCTGTCTGCAGTCCCGTCAGCAAAAGCGCGAGAAGTAGTAGAAAGAGACTGACTGTGGGCGGGAGAGGGAAGTGGATAAAGATCTGCATTCAGTTGAAATGGCTCGGCTTTAAAGGCGTGGCACAGGCACTGGAAGCACTGCGTCATCGGACCTTGTGACGATGACGCACTGCCACGCTCTGGTGGATGGGGCGCCGCCACAGGAGGTGTCACCGCGCTTTGGCGCTTTGTGACGAGCGAGCATAAAACAAGCGCGATGGCCCAAGAAGCTGCACCCAGAATGGACGCCATCAACAGGATCAGATCCAAGCTCACCCGCGCCCGGTAAGCAGCAATCGTCTATTCCCGCACACGCGCTGACGCGCCGATGACGCACTCGCAGCTCGCAGAAGGACAAGGACCCGCAGGACCGCGTGCACTGGCTGCCCCCCGCCGCCGGCCCCGTGCTCGACATCCGCGCGCCGGCCCAGCCCGCCGCCAAGGCCCTCCTACGCAAACGCCACCGCAGATCCGGCTCCGTGCCTCCTGCTGCGGAACCGCAGAAGGGCAGCTGGGCCGCGCGCAGGGGCCGCCGCCTCAACGGCTCCGACATCTCTCTCCCCAACCTCGTCGACCTCTCTTTCCGCGAGCATGACCGCCCCGCTCCGCCGCGCGTGGAGACCCGCTCGCGCTACGACGATGGGGACGAGGACGACGGCGAGGACATTCTCGGGCTGTTCCCGCGCCCGCCGAGCTTCAGAGGCAGGGTGCTGCCGCGGCGCAGCAGCAGCCTGCGCACATACGATGGAAGCAGCACAGCCGTGCCCGTCAAGCCTCCTGTCGACCGCGGCCGCGCACCCATGCACCGCACGCAGGCATCTGGATCCTTCTCGCGACCCAGCGCCGCAGCCTACGGTGGCCCTGCTGCCCCTGCGATCTCGCCCCCGCGCCCCCTGCGCGGCTCGTCTGCCCACCGCCCGTTCCCCTCTTTTGCGTCCTCGTCCTCGTCGCTCGCGCTCACCGGCTCGGTCCCCTCGCGCCACAGTCGGTACGCGACGCTCCAGCCCCCGGCCCTCCATCCGCGCCTGGCGGATACTGGGAGACGGCCGGCGGTGTCTGCAAGCGAAGGATCGCGGCGCGCTCCTGCACGGTTCTGAGTCTCGGCTCTGTCACTAAGGCTTCGCGCTTACACTGCGTCTCTCGCTGTGGCTGGTAACGACTATGGCCTGGGGGTGCTTTCACTCGGTGGTGCTCTCTTGTTTTGTCCTGGAGATGGTGACTCTGCACGCTCGCACAGGCTTTGGCGATCACATGCTATGACTCGGAGTTATGAAATAACGAAACGAAACGATACTGTACTCTAGCAATTGAGGACATGATAATGACACTGCCAATACTATGCTCATTCTGTGAATTCGCTCTACTTGTAGAGGGAACGGCCAAGGAGCGCTTTACCTGCTTGTAGACTATAGCCAAGCCGTGAATAATAAGCATCGCGTCCGGGGCAGCTCGCCGTTATTGCTGGTGGCAAATACACCTTGGACTCAAATGCCGCCTGGACTGGATATATTCTGGCTTCGAGTTATGATGCAATGACTTTCCAACCATTCGCTGCCGTAAGTACGGATCTGAGTGCAGATCATGACGCCCGGATGCAGATGACGTCGCATGCTCGAAATGATCCGCGCTCAGCACTGCAGTGGAGCAGGCGGGATAATCCCGCTGGTTTAGGGACGGTAACGCCGAGTGACAGCGCCTATCTGGACTCCGATGACGCTGGAGCCTGGCGGACGTGCGGTGGTACCTGATAACTGGTCCTCATGCAACAATCTCGTGAATACCATGCGATCACCTGCTTATTCTGATTCTTCTCTTTTCAGCACCGATGCGCATACTCGCCTCCGTGCGCGGGGTGGTAGGGAAAATTCAACATGCACTGGCCGAACACTACTTGTTCAATAGGGTCGAAGAACTGGCCTAAATGTGTCGAAAGAGATCCTCTATCTGGTCAGCTGGTTTGCTTGGGTTCCGGTTTCTATGTCTCTAATTTCTCGCGCTTCCTACTGTGGTGCAATGTGCGCAGTGGAACTCGGTGCCCTGCCTCTGACCACTTGGTCTAGTTACTTGCCGTGTCTTATCAAGACGATGAATCCTGATCAGCGAGTGAAGAGGCTATCAATATATACAAGGGTCTCGCAGTGGAGCGACCGACGCTTCCCTTCCACGCTGGATCAGTTAGAAGGCTTTATAGCTGGCTTTCTGGGGATTCGCAAGGCAAACGAGTGGGATACTATTCCATAGCGAAACAGTGGTGCTAGTCTAAGCAACAATACAGGAAGCCGGACGAGCCTGTTGCCAACTTGCTCTTCAGCTTCATAGTAAGAATTAGGCGACACCAGGCAGTGACGCGACTGCTGGAGGGCGGGCTCTTGGGCCGGCCGGTTCTGGTACTAGGCAGGGAGCTAGTGGCAAGCGGCAAGAGCGCTAGCAGCAGCATGAGGCACGTCAAACCAGGGAAATCACAGATGAAGAAAGGGCCGGATTTCGAGAACAATCGGAAGTGAGATGGGCAAGCCCCTCGTGGCCTCGGAAGGTTGATGTTATCAGGAGTCATTGTGGCACAACGATCAATTATCAGCGATTTACATTATCGACGATGGTGGACATCATGGAGCAGCGATGAGTTAGAACTGGGAAGGCGAAGCGGCAAATCAGACAAAGAGAAAACCAAGCGAGATAGTAAAGGGCTTGCTAATATCAGGGTTGGAGTGCGTCAGAAAGTGTGTAGTAGGAAAGGGAAAGGCGATATAGTGGTGGCACATTACCATCGGAACCGAAGCAGCGGGTCCTTGCCACAATGCGGCAGGCCGGAATATGGGTCCACATGTGCCCGATAAGTAGCTCCCCCTATTCTAAGGTGCGGCGTCACGTGTACGTTTGCCACCACCCAGAAACATATAAATTCCCACTTAGCCCTCGCTCTTTCCCCATCTCTCCTTTGTTATTCCCCACAACCATCTACCCGAGTTTCCCCGCTCCCCCTCTTGCACTCTTACACCTCTTCATATCAATTCATGGCCCCGTTCCTTCCCCGCTCGCGTTGACGTTTCTTCGCGTCCCTCCCTCGACATGGACCTCGAGGCCGTCCAGCCATCCCGCCATGCCCGCCATGCCCGCCAGGTCATCCTTCGGCTATCGATGATATTAAATCGCCATAGGGCAATAGTGAGTGATCAGAGCGCATCATTGCAGTGCTTGGCGGCTGACACCACCATGCACATAGGTGCCACCAGACCCCAGCCGCCATTCACCTCGGTCGACGCGGGCCATGGCGCTGCTCCCCTCCTTCCGACAATTCGAAACACCGATCGAGGGATCTCCATACCATGTAAACAGTGAGTACCCTCCCTATCCAGATGAGCGCAGCCACCGCGGGTGAGAGCAGTGGCTACCAAGCCGTGCTTCATCCGTGCGTTGGTTTCAGTACCCGGGGCGTCCCAAGGACTTCTGCCCGATTCTCCAGGATTCATATCATCGCCGCCCTCCTCTTCTTCCGTCAGAGTCCCTGTCTTTCCTGAGTTTGAGTCTTGCATAGTCCTGAGTGTCCGAGCCCGTCTCTTTCTTTGTCTCGTGCTCTGTGTCTCGTGTCTCTTGCTCCGTGTATGCTCCTCAAGCGTCTGACGGGACCGTCAAGAGCTCCGGATCTGACTATGCCTCCGGGCTGGGCGTGTTGATTCCTTATGTGATCAGTCGTTGCCATTCGAGGGCACGAGAGCAGTTGAAAGATTGAACCGCCCGAAGTGCCGCGTTCAATCCTGCTTGGAGGGGATCCTCACTCAGCGTCGTTCATAACGCTGACTTGATCTAGTTTTTCTCTAGGTACCCTCGCATTGACGATCGCCATGCTTGGAACCTGTATCTGCGCCAGGTAAGCGACTTAATGCATCGGCTGGTCAAAGCTAACCTTGATCTCGTAGCATACTTACCGGTTAGGTTCCGATTAGCGCTGCCTTACCGGCTTTTAAAAATGCGATGCTTGATGAAGTCTTTGGTTGTGTGTGCATGGCGGTATCATGGCGGTATTCAGTAGTAGCCTGTGGTAGCATTGAGAGTGCCATTGTCAGAATGATTTCACAACTTGGTTCGAGTGACATTTAGAGATCAGTTAAATATAGTCTAGTATAATGATTTGCCTGATATGAACGTATGCAAGCCTGCCACGGTACCCGTCGAACGCAGTGGATCCTGGCACGCTCTGTACTGAGAGCGTCTGCTTGCATACATCTATCGTGTACCCAGACTCCTCCTCAGGGTCTGTAAGGATACGCAGTGCGTGGTGTTGCGTGGTTGAGCTGGCCATATGACCCCTGAAGCCCACTCCTCTAGCAGAAAGCACAGATCCCGTGCCAGCAGATATATGCATGTAGTAGGGCAAGTTGTTGGGAAAGTGTTGTCGATGAAGGACAACTGAATTCAGCAAGCCGTTCTCCTCAAGCTGAAGCTCAAGAATAAACGCAAATTCTTTCGATAGAGCATGCTGGGTGGCCATGACGATGACACGAGACGCTGTCGAGGATAAAAGCGTGATATTCAAGATGGATGAGAGGCCAGCATGTCCCCTATGAGAGACCGACAGTGAAACACTCTCAGAAGAAGCAGGTGAGGATTCACTAGGCAGAGGAAGGACTTCAAACCATGTGGGTCGCTTATCAAGGACATACGCTATGATCAAGTGGGTGGGCGTGACAAGGGTTTGACAAAAGAAGCGGCTGAGATGGTCTGAAGGAAGTTCCTATTGGTAAATCAGAAGCCGCTAAGTAACAACGGGGATGATAGCTCACGAATTGAGGATGAGGGATTTCATATCCTTGATTTGTGCGTATATTTCTGACAGTGATGTCACCCCACGTTGAGACGAGCACAAGCAAGTCACCGTTAACATCCAGCATAGGCCTGTGACTCATAGAAAAATTCCGTGCAGATTGCTTCTCAAAGATCAGCTGGAATGAGCTTGGCTCAGATGACCTTGATAATGGAAGATGAGCGTGATATATCCGTCTAAGAAGGGAAGGTAAGCGGGGGAGGTTGTAGGAAGGCCATCGAGACGCACGTGAAGTCACGCTGAGCAGAGAGCGTGGCGACGTAAGCAGAATGCACACCTGCACCGTCTGTAGACGCGGTTGACAACAGCTGCCTGATCTTGCCCTTTATATTTCCCACAGACAGAGGCCAGTCCACAGCTGCATCTAGGTCATAAACCTGGACACCTGGGTCACCCCCCACCAACAGCCAGCGACCGAGCAGGAGGGCCAGATGGCTGTTTTCATTCACATAGTCAGTGAGAATTCTTTTGTTTACAGGTGTCGGGGATGCCGATGGAGATGCCGCCCATGACCATGCAGCATCCATTTTCTCGCTCTTGAAGAGTGCGATGGCAAGGTCCCTAGAAGACTGATAGGCAAACGGGCCAGGAGGTCGCAGAAGATACGAGTTGTTGTAGAGCTGATCCCATAACCCACGATCCATGCCAAGCTGAAGGAATTGCTTAGATGTCTGTTGGTACAAATCAGATTTAAGACAATACGACGGTGAAAGTCCATGTTGCTTACTTGGCTAAGACGAATTATGGCCTGAACAGATAGAAGCGCGACGATGTCGAATAGTAGCTCATTCGGAAGATCGAACAACCTCATGGTACTAGAAGAGATATTGACAGTTCGCCTGAAATTGTAAATGAAGGAACCCAAAGACTGGAGGTAAAATGAAGGAAGTCGCGATCGTCAAAACCGGAAAGCCTTGAACAACACCGTGACTGGCGTAGCAAGCTCCAGGGCCAATCGGACTGGCGCCGGACCTTGAAGTTGCTGGTTTTCATATCAGTACTCAAAGTTAGTCTACTTTCTGACGCGGCCGCTTAACGGGAGGTCACCATTATAAGCTCCGCTTCCTGGCCATGAACGAGTATATAGCCATCCGCCCATCTATATTCTTGCCAAAATTCTTATTATATTACTTAACATGATACCGTATGTACCTAAGGGAGTTTCAAGCGAGTTTGTATCTGCGTGCGTTCCTCGTCAGTGAGCCTTTTCTCGCAGCAAGAGGTCAACAGAGGTCAACATTAGAACTCCGCACTGTGTCCGGCGAATCGCACGCGCAACACCCGATCGCTTCGTTGTCTCCCTGTATCGACAATGCTATCGCTTTTGCGCTATATCATGCCTGATGCCTGGAACAATGCTGGCCACTCTCGGACTCGAATACAGAAGGTCACTCAATTTCTACAGGGAAAAACCGACGTCAAGATCGATGACATCCTGGACTTGATCTACGAAAGTCATTACAGTGCGCCGGTGCGACTCGGCCAACCGCCCGGCTAGTGAGGCGAAGCGCCCAAAGAAGGAGGACCTGGCAAAGTGGAGGATGGAGCAATGGGCTCTTCGAATTGTGGAGGGGATGGTCGATCGTGAGGCCACGGTGGTCGCGTCGCGTGCAGGAGGGCTCCATCACTCGAACGCAAGTGTGACGCGGGACTTCGTCCACAATAAGGTAGATATATAGCAGATAAATTACCTAGAACTATAATACATAGCCCGAGTCAACAATTGAGAGAGAGGTAGAGGTCAGAACACAAAGATAAACATAGAATTGAGCGACGCGGTATCGACATTTGGCTGTGTTTGGCACGAAACGTGACAAGCCGGCTCGGCACTCCATCAAAAAATTGACCTCCCGTTAAGCGGTCACTACCTGAAAGCAGACGCCTGTACAGGATATCGCGAGGCACGAGGGTTCAAGGAAGTACAGCGCGCTCTGCCTTTGGGAGACTACTCAAAGTACTCAACAGTACCTAATAATCTACACAGATGGGTTAATCTCGAGAGCTCATGCATTAGCAGTCTTAATATATTATACGAAATCATTAAATATGAGACAATTGCACCCCGAA
>JACXVL010000934.1:0-11595 GCA_014898675.1 Athelia sp. TMB | reverse complement strand
CTACCCCAGACTTGCACAGCTAAGGGTCCTTCCAGACGCTCAAGATAGTGTTCCAAGAAGTCAAATAGAACTGATTCGGTCCTAAACAAGAGACATGAGTTAACCAGATAGATTCAGGCAAGGAGTCACGTACAAGTTGGGGTTTACCACTCTCTTTCTGCTACCCGGTAGCCTGGAATTGATGCTTTCACAAATCATGTGTACCGCATTTTGGGCGCTGGCCACGAGCACATCGACAAGCTCAAAGGCAACATTGTCCTCACTGCTGAAGGCCTGTATTTTCTCAGAACATAGTAGATTTTAGTAATGCCGAGAATAGACATACCGTCTTGTCGCGATGCCAGCAATTGATAACCGCCTCTAGAACTTCCACCGAATGCACACGAAATACATTTTCCAGCACTCTTCGACATCGTACTCGAGTGCGGCTATAGATCATAGATAAGGAGTCATCCTTGGATGTCCACGAAGATGTCTGAGACCATGCAAGCGTTGCCCAGATGGAATATAAAATGTGAACACCTTCACGAAGTGACCGATAACCAGGAGAACGAGCCTACGTGCACATTTGTCAGTTCACTCTCATCAAATCAACGAAAAATGTCGGTTCACCTTCACTTGGTCATCGGTAAGCCCGGCCACGCTATCAGAGCTGAATACGTTTGAGACATAACCTAGAAGACCAGTGCCCTCCTGCGCGGAGCGATCAGTAACGCCATTTTCTTCTTCTTGGGATGTGGAATCAACGCTGGCCAGGCTAAGGCCCATCAAACGCTCTAACGCATTAAGTAGCATAATAAATTCCGCATCCGTGACAGCAGAATCAATATCGCGCACTTCCTCCTGGTCCTCAGATGCTTGCAAAATATCGGTGAGAGCTAGTCGTAGCTGTCTACAAACGCAGTCGTTTAGAGGGGGGACAACAGCTTGAAGTGCGGGTTGGAACTGAGGGACGGCCATCAGAACGAAGTCCAACCAGTGCTGTAGCACAGGTCGGTTGCTCGCAACCGCAATGCCATCCACGAGAGTTTGGATGAGCAGCGAATTTAGAGCGTAGGATTTCCTGCCATCTTCGGACGACCCATCCTGGGTGCTATGATCTTCAGATGCTTTGTCGGCGATTTTAGTTCTGAAGCTCGGCCCCCCGGCATCTATATCCGATGTTGACGCTGAAATGAGGGAATGCAGAATGTGGAGCAGCTTGTTCTGCAAGTCCAAACGTCCTACGTGGACACAGAAATAGAGTTTTCCAATCACCGCGGCCTCAATGTTGTCCACTAAAAGGTTGTCAATCTCTCCGCGTGCCACAATGCCCTGTAGTAAGTCAATCGAGGTGGATTGAATAAGCACATTGGTGGCCCTCATTGAGGTTGTGAGAGCATCGGTGGGTTCCGTCTGAACGAAGCTGAAGCCCTATCAGAAAGGTTTCTAAATACATAAGCGAATGTACTCACCGAACTAGTACATCAATGAGTACATCGAGATAGCTTGCGTCCGCTGGAGATCCTACTGTGAATCTGTAAGGAGCGATTACGTGTCTGTGATTTGGGACCCCGCACCTGCTTCGATTCGTTCAAGAAGACCACCATGCAAAGTTCGCCTCACTGCAGTACTTCGAGCAGTCTTGGCAAAACCCTGCCCACCGAAGCGAACGACAGACAGCAATGTCTCCAATAAATGTTGAATATATCGTTGATCGAAGGAACGTTCATATAAGAATCCGGATAGTTCTTTGCCGTGAATCTTGGCTGTTGTCGGTGAACGCCGAATGGCAGGATCTAGTAGGTCATATAATATGGGGTCGAGAACACGCAAATATGATCTGAGACTACACCGCATCCATGTTTCACCAATGCGGTGAAGACTTGGATCGTCGCTCTTCAGTGTATCCAAGACCAGCAACATGGGGACTTTGAACCGGAAACCTGGTAGCAAGTTATCCTCTGCAATGAGAATAAGGGTCAGGCTTTTCAAGGATCGAGAGTGGTCTGACCTGTCAGTCTCCAAAGCACCCCAAACGCTTCGTGCGCCTGCTGAGCATCTCTCGCCTCTGAACATGTCATTTGCTGAGATATTATGGACTCTGTGTGGGGATGACCCGAAGTTGCAGTTTCGAGGGACCAAATTAGATTAACTGCGCGGACGTGATATACGGCACAATGTGGACGCAAATACTTGAAAAGCTGCATGTCCTTTAGATAATGCAATACATGAAGACGTACTACTAACCTTTCTTGTCATTTTGTTCATGGTTGGCCGTTCGTCGATAGTCAATTTGGGATGCAGAGCTGTGGTGTTGTGCAATGCTATCGCAAGGGAGATTATGCGATCAACAGTTGAAAAAGTGGAGGTCTATAAGATCACATTAGTTGGAGATTGCAACTTGCTGTTAAAGCGCTACCTCTTCCTCGAATGTACCCAGGATTGTAGATAGCCACGACCCCGGTTGCCAGGCCAAATCCAAAGGGCCGATCGCCTTTGCCTCAAGCTTTTTGACAAGATCGCCGATAAGAAGCAGTAAATGTGCGAATACGTCTTGCAGCAGAGCTATATTGTTAGTTCCTTTGAGTTGCTTGCCACAAACTGTTGATAGATGGATCAAATCTTGGAAAACGGAAGTGAAGGGTATGACAGATGAGTCTCGGTGTGTGGCCAGGTCAGGCATCGGCTTGATCTCGTAGAATGTACATGCAAACAAATATGGGCTTTGAGATGATGTCGTCTCTTGGGCACCTTGATTAATTTTAGGCCGCTTCGATAACGCAGCAATCGAGATATGACGGAGAATCTCTTCTTGAAGTAGCAGAGCCTCTTTAACTTGAGGTGATGAGCCTTGGGAGGCATCTCCTTGGATATGGACCTGAGAATATATGGTTCAGTTCCGAAAGAGCAGTTACGTTTTGGGAATCCTCACGTTTAAGACATCCATGATTGCTGAGAAGATCATTGGTAAGTGCAACCCTTGTATCTCGTCATCTTGTTTCTTGAAAGTGCGTAAGATGAACAGAGCCATTTGCATGGCCTGATTTCACCGAAGAATCAGACCAGACCGTTCAGAAGATAAAGAGAATGACCAACCTCACAACCCTTGTTATCCCCCATGATCTCAGCTACCGACAACGCCAGAATTTGCTTCCACAGCACGTTCGGCTCGACGGCCTCATAAAGAGTACTGGCAGTCATGATCATCTGGTCACACAGGCAGTCAACTCTCTGAAACAACGCCGATTTCTGAAGCACTTACATCCTGAGCGTGATCAGAATTCAATTCTACGAGCTGTTTTATCGCCTTGAACGCGTCATACACTAACGCGTCCGTTAGTGCAGACCCAATTTCCCACTTGTCTAGCAGGGAGATGAATATCTTGAATGGACGTGACTCAGAATAGTCGCTCGATGGTGCAAACATTTCATCCTGCATAGGAGAGTGAGTACCTCGTTTCCGCACAAGAGCAGAGGACACACCTTGAGCGTGCGCTTGAGCAGATCCAGCACATGTTCTCTTAAGAATATGATCTGATTCTCGCTCTTCTCATCGGAGCCCAGTAACCAAGTGTACAGTCGTCGATTGAGGGACAAGTCTCTACGCAAGACAACGCCTGTTGCCGCCCGCATGAGAATTGTCCGGTCTTCGGGTTGCGCCATCTTCACTGCGGCGCTGTCGGCGCGAATAGACTGGAGCAAAATGTCGAGAGCTCCACGGCGAACGAGCAGATTATCATCTTCCAGCGCAGAGGCAAAGGCTCTGATCATCAGACCAATGTCCCTACCAACTATTGTGGTAATATCTGCATGGATATTGCTCAGCCCCGGAGTATGCAAGCACAGTGAAACAGGGAAATTACCTTCGTCCGCATTGAGGCGAGGTAGTCGCCGTGATAGGTAATTGATAGACGTTCCTCGTGCACCAGGTGTAGTCAACATGATTAACCACACATTTTGCAGGAAAAAAGAAGGTGATACCGTTCCGGACAAGCGATCGAGGAGGCTAAGGACCTGGTGCCCATTTGGTATTATGTTTTGAGATCACTTTTAGATAACGCACCTTGTCAAAGAATTCGCCTGTCTCTTCTTCCAGGCCTGGTAACAGAGCAATAATGAAGGACTTCATTACAGGTCGTAAACCGCCTTGCATAGGCAGATAATATGTGTCATATAGATCGAGAAGCATAGGCTGCACGAATCATCAGGTGATATACATATATATATGCGGAGTAGAAACCTCACCTTGACTGAAGTGGCCGCATACTCGAAGAAGGGGAACAAACCAGACGACCATAAAGGCAAATCCCGCTTTAGTCCCTCGGTCTACATACAGTCAGCATAGGTTGATCCACTTTATGGGAACGATATTCACCCCTAAGACCCTTAAGATGTGGGAGTATACATCTAAGGCTCGCTGATGAACGCCAGTAGGTAATGCAGGGTTCAGGCATTGTGAGAGGCGTTTAGCGACAACGAGCTTCCGTGGAATCTCCTTGAACTGCATGTATGATTGAAATGTCTGTGCATATGCAAGATCAGCAGCTACATGCCAACTTATGCATCAGGTACGCACCTTGAGCAACTGCTTGAGAAACGCGATACAGTCGGCCCATTCGTGCACGTTATCGAATGAATTGAGACATTTCTCCACTTGCTGTGTGTACTTTTTGTACTTTGGATCCGACGCGAAAGCTTGTTGTTGTATAGCTATTGGCGCGAGATGGGATTGGGTAGCGGATGCCACTAGCGATCGAACTCACCACGTTCACTTGTCCTGGCAGAAACCCAAGCAGAACTCGTCTTAGTGGTCGTCCCCTCGCCTTGAGCTTGGGTCAGTATAGGGTCCCTAGCCGTCATCTTCGAGCGCAGAAGAAGCCTGTCCGATGGCCTGAACAGAGTGCTGGAGCCGACCGTGCTGAGCGAAGTAGCACACTCGCAGTTTACGGTGGCTGTACATGTATCGCGGTGGACGTCAATGCGGCGTCAATCACACCTTATCCTCCGACTCTATTGACAACTGACTTATGTCGACTGGGCATACTCTGCTTGCAGGGGGCTGCTTCTGCGGCGCAGCGACCTTCTCTCTATCTGCTCCTCCTGTGATGAGCGCGTATTGCCACTGCACCAACTGCCAGCGTCTTACGGGTAAGCTAATTGCCCGCCAACACCGACGACTCGTTATCTATTTGTCTAGCTTGCCCATTCGTCCACACTGCGCATTTTGATGGGCCAGCCTTCAGCTGGACACATGCTAAACCGCATGAAGCCCAGCTAGACACTTATGTCAACCACATGAAGCCGTGGAAGAAACGCTGGCGGTGCAAGACCTGTGGCGCTCCTTTGTCTTCGTACAACTCCAAGACTGACCGGGTCAGCGTCTGGGCATGTCAGCTGGCACGTAATGAGGATGGGAAGATCATAGGTTGGGAAATTGTCAAGCCCACGGCACATATGTTTTACGGTACGCGAGTTTTAGACATAGGTGACGATTTGGGAAAATGGGAAGGGTATGAAGGTAAATCAGACAAGTTGGCCTGATCTATAAATGAATTTCCCATCATCATAAAGTGGACCAGGCTAGTTTTGCCTCTTCTTCAGCCACACCAGTTCACTGCCGTGTGCTAATTACTATTGCTCCAATATCGTACTCCTCATGGTGCTAGCACAACAAGGTTGGGCTTCTGGTAATTGGCTTCTACTTTCGGCCTCACCCGTCAACCGACTCTAAAACCAGCTGCCCACTTCGACCCTCCGAATAAGCTTCTTGCTCGCAACCACGTTAATCCCCATGTCTGATCACGAAATGACTGATACCTCTAGAGACTCCCCAACATCCTCTGAGTACTCTGACGGGCTGCCGCCTCCACCCCCAGACATCCCTGGTGTCCGCTTCGTATCTATTTACACTGCTGTGCGCAGCGCGGACATTGACGACGCGTACCCGTACCTCCTCTCCCAGCCTGTGGGCGTGCACCGCATGCACAGGGTCCCTCACTACGAATTCCGCGCGCCACGTCCCCCGAGTGTGGAGATAGGCACACCAGGAGACATTTGGATTGACCTAGCCGCCGGGCACGTCTTCATCTGCACATACACCGGCTCTGGGGCGAATTGGGAACGGTGGCGCACAACCTGCACGCGCGAGGAAAACCGCACAGCCCATCCGTATTTTGCGAATCGGTATCTCTCCTACAGCTATTCAGGTCGTTTTGGGGGCGGCCGCTTCCAATGGGTCACCGTCTCGACCCTGAGGCGCAGAGACCGTTTGAGACACGGGCAGGTGGCTAGCGTTGCTGAACTAGTGGCACAGTACTTGAGGGCACATGGGCATGACGACGATGACGATACAGCACTGAGGACAAGTAGAGCGCTGAGAGCGCAAGTTGGGGCCGGCCACGATGCTGACCCCACTGGGATTGACGTGGATCCAGACTCGGATACGCAGGTACTCTACACCACTATCTCACAATGGCCTGCGAAATACTAATCTGGCTTTGATAGGAATTTGACGATGACATACCAACAGGTACTACCTTTTCCGCTGCTCAGGCGCTTTTCTCCTCATATATCCGAAGATTTAGCTATACAGAAAGAGACAGTTTCTTTCCTGCGAAAGGAAATTACTCGGCTGGAGCAAGCTTTGGTCGCTTCAGAAGATAAGTCACACGGCTCTGGTACGTCCGTAATCCCGCCGGGCCGTACGGGTCACTCATCATTCTCAGCTTCCGAGCAAGATCAAGAAAAACAACTTTGTATGGCTACGCTTGCGGATGAATTGACATCCGCCCAGACGCGCATAAGCGAACTAGAAGCTAGCCGCGAGCGCAACCTCACTCATACACGTAGCCTAGACGGTTCTCTTCGGGATGCCCGGGCGCAAGTGCGTGCGCTAGAGGCTGGAAGGAAGGAGGATCAGGCGCATTTGGACGCTGAGACTGCAGTACGCCTGAAGCTCGCCGATCAGCTTGCTAAGATGCGGCAAGTGATGGGCGAGGCAGGCCCATGAAGCCTGGACAGTAAGATGAAAACCTTAAGCTGACGAATTTGCAAATGAGCACAGCAGAAGAGTTATCAAGCGTGTAAGAATAGCCTAGTACAGTTGAAGTCCAGAGTCAGCTAGAATGTCCAATGGTCTAAAGTTACTACATTCCATGAATGTCCGATAGTCCAATGATACCGCGTCCCATAGTCCAAAGTAGTCAAGTCCGACTCAACCACAATTGAAGTAGTTGCCTGAAATAACCTCGGGGCAGCCAGATGTATCTAAGAAGGTCATTCAGCACGTACACCGCAAGTGATAGATAGCAGTAGTGCTTTACCTTTGTTAGTTGGACAATCCGACGCATTTGCACAGCACCTAATGCATGCTCTATTCTCCGCAGGTTCCACGATCTGCGCGAATGTGATCTTAGTAAAGCGATGCCTGTGAGATAGGAATGCGCTTACCTCGACGTAATGACTGTATCCGGTGCAGACACTTCCCTGGGGGTTTCCCCTACCTCCAGCACCACCACTGGAGTCGTATTGTCCACCTTTTAGTAGATATAATATGTCAAATAAGAAACGACAAAGATATTGGAAGGGGGCTTGCCTCCATCTTTAGGATTGAGCCTATCGAGTGTGCTGGGTCTGATGCAGCCGGTAACTTGAGATTTGTTAGTAACAAATAGAAAAAGGATATATTTACGGATTGGGACATACGCTGGGCATATTTCCCACCCGATTTGCCCTTGCCAGTCTTGTACGCGACGTTCGACCAGAAGTTGGAAGGAATCTGGCCTTGCGTAGAGGACGTCCTGGCTGAGGAAGAGCAGTAGGACTTCGTGCCCCCAGGATGCTCCGAGTCACCAATATCTGTGTGAGGATTACTGTTGGATCGATGTTAGTCTCCTCAGTCTGTGCGACCTTGATCAAGGACCTCTCACCGAGGCATTATCATGCAGAACTTCGTCGTGCTGGAGATGGAGACAGTGTTGTCTGCAGCAGCTCTCGAGACAAGCTCGGAGCCCTCGTTGCCCAGAGGCGTCGCCGAAGCTGAGAATACAGCGAGGGAAAGCAAAGCGGTGGCAAGGACGGAGGAGAACATGATGGCCAATGGGGTACCAGAGGATGGGGGGCAGATATGATACCTCAGACCCTTTTTATACGTGCGCTGGTGCCTAGTGGGCAACTCAGCCGCTGATTGAGAGCATTACAACGGAACACGGATGATGACCGCTAGACTCTAGTCATTCATGACGCTGTGCACTCGCTGTGCTTGGCAAGGCATAGTTTGACCGCTTCGAGGTCAGCTTCGCCGCCCATAATCAGCGCGTGGGTGCCTAGTCCGAGATGAGGTATGAGAAACTTGTGGAGGCACAGGATAACGAAACGGCTGCGGGCGAGGTCCGCGCGCCAAGTCAGGAGGTCGCCTCTTGAAACTGGTCCTGCTATCTGCCCATCATGAGTCTGAATGACATGCGGATTCCCATAAAGAAATGACAGGAGGACGCTATATTATGGGACTATTGGTAGCAACGTGTTGCCTAATTTTCTCAGAATAGAATAGTTTTTAGGGTAGGCCGAGGAGGTTAGAGGGGCAGACTGTACTTGCTTTGAGTGCAAGCCCCACGTCGCCAGGCCGCCTCCGATTCCCATTGAACATGTCCGGATCCTTCAGAGCGTCCCCGTGGATCACTTACGAAGGCGGTAACAGCCGAAGCCATTTTCCACCCTCTTCTGTCTATCCATCTTCACATATCAATCCCTCGGCGCAAATACAGTTCTCAGCGATGAGCGGCGACGTGGACATGGGCACTCCGCAAATATCAACGTTACGCGAAGAGGAGACTCCGCCGCCACAGCCAACGAAAGGCAAGTTTCGCGTCAACCTACTGGTTGGAGAGAAGTCGGCAAGTGCAGGGCCATCAGTCAAACCGAAGAAGCCAGCAGCAGGGGACAGTGAGGAAGAGGAGGACGAGGAGCATGACGAGTTGGAGGAAGACCAGCTAATCGACGACGATGACGACGACGAAGGTGTTCAGCTCAAGCGGCCTCTATCGGTTACCATCCCTGCTACAAAACCAAAACCTAGGAAGCGACCGCGGAAAAGCGAGAAAGTGGAGGCTAAGCCTGCGGGTCCGTATTTTCTTCACTCTGCATGTGTATGAGGACTTATGCAATCTTCCAGAGTCAGTCGCGGATAGCCTGGATGCACAACACAGCGCATCGATATCTGATACCTCACCTGTCAAACCTCCTATAAAGAAAAAGGTGGCCCCGAAAAAGCCAGCAGTCCCGAAGGTGGTGAAGCCTAAGATAGCTCCTAAGTATTGCTTCGTTCTGTTTGACTCAGGCGTACGACCTGACATTGCAATTTCAGGGTTGTCAAAAGTCTTGCTATCCCTCAGCTGGATGACGCAGATTTAGTTAGCGAATGTGAGCTTGAAATCTTTTGTCTTGCTATCTTGTCGCTGATAGATACATCTAGCTAACTATGCGGGTACTACGGCATCGTCTCCTGCCCCTCCCGACGCAAACAGCCCAGAGCCAGAGATACTAGCCCTGTCCAATGCTATGCCCGTAGATATCAATCTCGAGCTCGAGGGAATCGCACTTCCTATATACCCACTTCCCAACAAACCATACCCCGTCCAACCACCTCCTAAAATACCCACTGGGTTCGCACCCGTCATCCCGCTTGACAAAAGTACAAACAAGCCGCGTCACTGGCGCACAGCCAACCGCGAGATCAGAGGCATTGCCGGAGGACGGTGGTTTGCACGCACTTGGGTGGGCGATAAAGAGTCTGAGCTGGCTATGGCGGCTGCGAATCGGGATGTAGCTGCAGCAATCATCAAGGCCAACTCTGAGACTGATAAGCGGGCCAACAGCGTGTCCATATCGTCGCGCGGGGGCATCGAGCTCCTTTCCGCTACGCCTTCTGTGAAGGTTTCTCCCAAGCCAAAGACAATCAAGTCGCAGGTAGGGATATCCGTCGCGACGTCTCGTGCGGGCTCAGGTAAGAGTGTGCTCCTTGAGCTTGAGACATCCACTTACGTTTTATCTTTGATAGTTGTGTCTGATGCACATGCCCCCCGCGCACCTACTAAGATGCGCAACATTCTGGCAGGGCCTGCTTCTGAAGCGGACTCTGATATGCCTGGGCCTTGATCTGTAGTGCTCTATATCTATCCTAGTTGTAATATATAATCTTAACAAACATTCATGAAAATACATTGCCCAATGTTTACTGACAAGTTGTTAGCTATAAGTAATGAATATCAATTATCATGAGCGGCAGCTGAGATGCGCTTAGTCAGCACCGAATTTGCCCGCGTGTGCCGACGATTTTGTGACCAGTTCACTCTTGCACAAACAGGTCAGTCGCAACAAGCCCATATCCGCGTTTCTTCACGCTAAACGCGTGCATTTTTTCAGCTCCGTTCATTTGAAAACACTAGTGTCCCCTGTGACTCTTACACCCGGTCGCACATAGAGTCCTTGCACCATGGTTTCCGCTACAGTCAACGTATGGTTTCCCCCTGGTCCGGCTTCACGCTTCGGCTGACGTGACTTGGGTTGTTTTTTTGCTCTGCAGGTTGCTCGCTATTCCGCACTTGCTACCGGAGTCCTATACGGCATCCTCCACCGCCGGACACTTCAAAAAGCCCACGATGAACACAAGGAGCACCATGCGATACACCAGCGAGAGCACTTGATCAAGGAGGCGAAGGAGGCATGGCGGAAGAAGCAGGAGGCTCCCAAGAACGGCGGCGGCAGTGAGTGTTCCTCTTCATTAACCCTGTGCACCTTCGCGTGCCAACTATTAGTGCACGCGGTCATTCGATCCTGCTCATTTTCTACATCATTCATTTCTCGAAATCTGCTCTTTACTCGTCGAGAGTGTTCACGCTGATCGAAACCCAACAGTCATAACCGACCCGGAAGATCCTAAATTCGACCTGGAGAAGCTCTTTGCCAAGTGGGAGGCCGAGGCATAGACCACTCCTAATGTTGCACGCGATATAATATACCTATAGAGCATAAACTTGCGTGGGCCACAAGCTCTGGACGGTCGCATGCGCTGTCGGCTTCGCCTCCCCTCCGCCGTGTACTATCGATGCGGATGTAACATGTGCTTTTACAATCGCCCATGATGACGCTTTCCGTGAATGTAGAGCGACAGTAATCCCCCGAAATCCTTTGCTCGATGAATTGGGCGAGTCTGAGTCTGGTTTTGAATCATATTCCTGACGGTGAGCAGTAATCATGACAATTTTCTGCAGGCTGCAGCTCTTCAATATTCTGGCTGTTCGAGGTTCGCTATAATGTGCTTCACGGCTACAGCCTACTTGATAACATGCAGGATTTTCCTTACCGTTTCTTTCTGCCATAAAATGGCGTCGGCGTAAACACTCCAATATGCTTCAGTATGCCTTAACTTCAATTACAATTTCCCGACTTCCAAGCTAGCATGTAAGTTGATATCGATCGTGTCGATAGGAGCATTACAGCGATTTGCGAAACTAATGAGACTGGCCTAAAAATAAATTTTGGTCCGGACGTGACATGACGTCGCCTTCCCAATCGGGAACCACCGCCAGATCGCGTCAACTCGCGCAGAAACAC
>JACXVL010000933.1:0-11602 GCA_014898675.1 Athelia sp. TMB | reverse complement strand
AGGAAGAAGGAACAATTCAGGTTCTAGAAACGAAGGACAGCTTACATAAACTTCCCACGGGTGGCAGGTTTGTGGCGAGTCACGTCATAATTTACATGGCCAGACCTAGCTAAAGCAAGGTAACATAAAGAATCTTGTACACGCTTGCTGAAAATAATACCAAAAATTGGTAACTGGGTGATCCCTGGACCATGGGTCCCACTGGCAAGTCCCAACATGTGTGCTCCTCTGAACGTGTGGCAAAATATCTGGAAGATAGCTTCAATCAGAATAAGTAAGCTTCAAAAGGTGGTGCATCGCAATAGAGTGTATTCGCAAGGCGATAAAAATTCTGGGAAAGGAAATTATAAGAAGTCTCTGCTCTCTGATTGGCTGAGACTTTCGAAAAATAATATTGCAAATACACTCTAATAGAGAGTATTTGTTTTCACTTTTTTGATTATGTTTTGGTGCTCCAACAATTCAGTTCAATTCAGTTAACAGACAAAACGTAAGCAAAAAAGTGCAAACAAATACACTCTAATGAGAAAGCTTTGAAAAAAGTTATATACATAAAATATAGAGATCAACGATAGCTAGTGCAGTAAGAACATATCCACAGTGACCCAAGGCTTCAACCATTCGGTAGTTTTACGACGTCAACTTCGCACGCCGCCCATCTCGCTCAGGCTGCAGCCTGCCACCAAGTTATGCTGCCTCATGGTCTTTGTCGCTCGTAGTCATCCGGCTCTTGGCATCATTCACCTGCCCATGTCCAAGGCTAACGAGACACTTATGTTGTATCTGTTTGACATCTGAAGACTATCTTGGCCTGGCTTAATCGAGTGTTGTAGCTGGGGCTCAGATACTTAAAGACTGCGTCTTCAAAAGCGGCAACGCCCATTTGCACACCTTCTCGCTCATTGGAAGTTATCGACGCATGTCTAACGCTCTGATTGCGACCGATTCATTCCAAATCAACCTGGAGCCAACTCCCAAACCCTACTACCACCCTGGGCAAATCATCAACGGCTGGCTCAGGTGTCGCTCTACATGGTTTTACCCAGGGACCGAAGTGGAGGGAACGTTGAGAAGCATAGACGTAGGTCTTGTCGGTGAGCTTTAATGTAACTGACCCTGTCTAGATAGTTGGCTGATAGGGATCAGGTGAATGCTGCGCCTCTCTCACTAAGTTCGTCAAATGCGGACAATACAAATGATATCGCTCATCATATTCATTTACAATACCAACAGCAGCCAAGGCGTGCGGCTGAGTGACTCTGACATACTGATCAAAAGCTCTGTCAATATTTACAGCACTCGTGCCTCCAACCCGCGACAAGACCATCAGCTCTTGTTGGGTGAGCATGTCAAACTTGCATTCTCTTTGAAGCTTCCCGAATACTGCATCGATCCTGCCGTGGGACAAGGATTAGGGAATGTCAAAATTCCACTGCCGGCAAGTTCGCTTCAAAGTACTTCTCGCACTGGGAGCCACATGTACGTGAAATTCCTTTTGAGGGATACTGTGGCTGATTGGACGGCCGTAAACAGAAAGTACTACATATCTGTGATAGGGCTCCCGTCTGGGTCTGGGAGGACATACTGGCACGTCATATGTAATCATACCCCCACGAGCTCTCTGCTGACGTTGGTTACCAGTAACAAACGAGAAATCACAGTGTGAGAGTCTTATTTCGCCTCCATTCCCAAAATGCTTATGGTTCCGACATAGTCTACCATTGGAAATTCCATCTGCGGCCCGTAGATATGAATGGCCGCGCATCCAGCCCGCGAAACCATACACTCTCGTTTCAACACAACCCGTCAGTTCCACGCTAGTGAGAACAGTATCTTCATATATACCCCTAGCTGCCACCATCTCGTCTCGTGACATCTACCTTGAGAAGCGACGGGCCGAGTCTGCACCCTCCAAAGGAAGTGGGGGCTATCCGTCTCACGCCACGATAGCTCCTGAAAGCGGCGTACAATGCAATGGCTGCGCAGCTAGTATCCCCAGTAACGAGACACGCTTTATGTGCTCTCTTTGTACAGTGGAACTCACGTGGTGCAATACATGTCTAGCAGACCAAGACAAAGTGCACCATAGCCAACACAAATTCGTCAAATTTGGCGGACACACCACGGGCTGGGCAATAGCGCCCGTATCTCTCAAAGAGATGAGCCTGGCGGCGAGAGAAGTCTTGTTGTTGATACCGCAGACGAGAGATACCAGAAGCAGGAAACTGAGTCTCAAGAAGCTGGTTTCCTTCCTCAGGAGCAGCTCCCTTCCGGCAACTTGGCCATTACGGCAACCCATCTCTCGCGCGGACTATTGCATCTCCAGGGAGCGACGAAGGTCGATTGCAGCCAAAACTCTCACAAATGATGTGATCGAGATTATGGATGATGTACGATACCAGGTTCGGCTTATGTCAAGCACATTTTAACGACATCAGCTAATATTATACCAGATATCCATCCCTGATCCAGACACATTTGCACAAAGCGTAGTGATTCCGATTTTTGTGGTCATCCATGTGCGCTCCACATCCCGAGATTCTCTGCCTGCCTTGCGACCAATACTGCCGTGGGATGCTCTTGCAGACAAGGCGGTTCATGACGGCACTCGAGGACCAGCACTGAAGCTGCAAACGATTGTCACGTCCTGTGTGGAAGGCGAACGATTTTCTGTGACGACGGCCCAACAAACCTGGAGCAATCTTGGAGGCTTTTTTAGACCAGGCAACCCCGCTTCCAAAAACGACTTTCCCTGGGCGCGCAGCCAGGACTGGTCCGAGCCTGTCTCGGAGTGCGTCCACGGAGGCGTCAAATGGACGCAATCTGCTGCTATATGTGCGGGTTTTAAAGTGAAGGATCGCAGGACGGACTGCGCTACCAGCCTCCGATTGCTGAAAATACGGCATGAATTGTCCTTGCGGCAACAAGTGGGGGGGAGGACCATCGTTATACCCTTGTCAGATCGGCCATGGACCTCAGGCATCTTCCGGGACTCTGTGGCGCTGGCTCGTAATAGTTCGTCGAACAACAACGAGTCAGAAAGGCCCAGTGAAGCTACTGGGGGTGCTCCGCCGCCATATACAGCCTCAGTGGACTCTACGGGCCTTGTGAGCTATAGGGGTGTCGATGGCAGGATGTGCGATGATTAAACGTGCGCGACCATATCGCAACCGGCCGTGTGCATGAACTGGGTAACATGTACTGTACGTTGATGATGGAGCGTAGGTTGGTATCGTGTATAATCGGTGGCAAAGTATTGGAGGCGTGCGTGCTATAAAGATAACGTGACTTCGTGAATATGTATAATGTGTCGTAGGTGTAACTATTCGATTCCGTCGTGGATGTGGGAACGAAGTCATCGTTCAGCTCAGCCGTCATTGCGTCCAATACGAGGCCATTGGGTTTTCGTTCTCGTCGGACGTGACTATATCGCCAACCATAAGCCATGCCACACGGATGAGCAGCCAGCCTACAGTGCCATCTTCCTTGTAGCATGAAAGATGGCGGAGGTTTGGATAGATCCGCCGAAGAAACCTGGCAACGGCGTTGACCTGTTCAATACCAGTTCGCGAGTTTCCTACCTGCAGGGCCTTCATGTGCAAGTTTGCTGGCTGCGACTCGGGCATCTGCAGCAGCGGCACAGTGGCCAAGGCATTCATGGTGAGCCCTAATGAGCACAGCTCGGGACAGTGTTCGCAGAACTGGAGTAAACCCTCCAGCGTCACTTGTGAGGGCAAACCCCAGCAAGACGTGGATCCGAGATCGAGCTCGCGGAGATGCGGCCATGCGCAGGCCATGTCGTGGATGAGCGTGTTGTCCATGTTTTCGAACGAGATGCACGCATTGATCCACACATACTCCAAGTATGGGAAGGCGAGGAGGGGGCGGAGCGCGTAGTCATCTCGTGGGTGCTCGCCGATTGTATCCGGGTAGTGATCCTGGAAACCGTAGACCCTCTTGAGAGTGTGGCGGCAATGCTGGATCATTGTGGCGAAGAGCTCATCGACATCACAGGCGCACGGGGTATCCTCGATGTGGAAAATCAGGACTTCCAGCAGACTGGGCTGCATGCGGCGGAGCATTTCTGTCGCGGTAGACAGATACGCAGTCCACACGGTCACTTCACGAAGTTCGGGGAACGGTCCTGGTGAATGAGGAAGGCGCTTGAATTCGTCTGAATTCGGGACTTTTACACCGAGGACCTGAAGATGCGATAACGACGATAAGTGCGCAAAAGCCTTGCAGTTGATCGATAGGCAAGGGCTGTAGAATGTGTGGACATGGTACAACCCGCAGACGAGATCGGATAATGCGGATGAGAGCGATAGGGATATTTCGGGACCGCTGGTAGACATGAGATGGTTACTAGAAAATAGGCTGCCAAACGCACCCGCTGATGTACAATTTTTCGATGAACGGTGATGTAGTCTGTAACGTATCAAGAAGGCTACAGCCTGTGACCTCGTCGCACTGTGTCGTAGAGAGATCCATAGACAGCGAGGTCAACTTCTCCCCGATAAGAAGGTACACACTGTCCAAAGTCTGGCGTGCATTTTCCGTCAAACTCAAGGTGAGAAGATTAGGAAGTATAGTGTCGGCACGGTCGGCGCTAAGGGCTGTCAGAACTCCCAAGTCGAGTCTCGAGAGGCTGGTGGAAGGGTGGCCACTGAGCTCTAAATGGTGGATAAGCCGCGCGTACGTTTGCAGACGTTCGATTTCCAGGAGAGTAGGAGACCGTTTCATGTACTACACACACGAGATCAGAGAACGCTCGGTGCAAGGAAGTTGGAGGCACGCACTACTCGTACTGTGTCTCCGCCATCACACTCCCGCTCTTCCCAACAATCGCGAGGCAAGCACTTGACAAGCGGTACGAGCGAATCCATATTCCTCCAGAGTGTTGCTAGCGCCGGGCCCTTGAACTCTTGACATGTTAGAGCAAGATTCAGGACAGTGCGACCGTCTTGCGTAGTCGGCAGAGCAAATTCAAATATGTAGCAGAGAATTTCGGTGATTTCGAGAGCGTGGTGCATACTTAGGAATTTGCTGGAAATTTAAGATGCTTTAAGCCACTTATGTGTTTTGGATTTTGGGTGGCATTGAAAGCATGACCTGAGAAATATGACCCGTATGCGCGACCGCGACTCGTCATCACGCCCTCCAGCGTATCCCACGATGGCATACAAGGGAAGGTGGTTCTGGGGTTGTGAGAATTTTATGGAGATAAGTTCCTTCTCATCCAATTACCCCTCCAGTAGGATTGAGGGAGGTGGGTGCGCAGTCTAACGACCTT
The DNA here is from genome assembly GCA_014898675.1 of Athelia sp. TMB. Taxonomy (NCBI): domain Eukaryota; kingdom Fungi; phylum Basidiomycota; class Agaricomycetes; order Atheliales; family Atheliaceae; genus Athelia; species Athelia sp. TMB. The sequence goes on along the minus strand of JACXVL010000933.1, from coordinate 6,309 downwards.
GATTTACAGCCGCCGATTTTTGGTAGTAACAGGTGCTACTGTTTCGCCGATCCGCACTAGTCTGCTGATGTGCACATGGTGTTCGATAACTCGAAATATTTCGCAAAAAAAACCTGTGGTGAAAAGGGAGAGCTTTGTGAGCGCTTGGGAACATGTGGTGGCAGAGGAGATGGAAGTTGGATTTGAGAAGCAGCGGTGGCGCCCGCGGCACGAGATATATCCAATCACGTGATCCCGATCGCGACATTCTGTCAGCTTTCTCAAACATTCTTGCTCAGCGCTCATCGGCGTCCCCGGGACAGCACTTATAAGGACAGCATCGCTTGATCTTCAACCACTACAGTACATGTTTGCTCGCCTAACGTCCGCTCTACCATTTCTCTCGCGCACCAAAGTTGACCCATCTTCATTTCGTTCAAACATGTCGACCAGTACGCCTGACCTCCTCATGAACTTCATTGCATAACCTAACAGATCAACCTTGCATCAACAGCTTCGTCAGCGCCGGCAGTCGCAACATTTGGAGCGGGCTGCTTCTGGGGTGTCGAGCATATCTTCCTAAAGCACTACCCACCCGCTCAGAACAAGGGTATCCTCAAGACCTCGGTGGGCTATACCGGAGGAAATATAGACAACCCGACGTACCGCCAAGTGTGCAGTACCGACACGGGCCATGCAGAGGCACTCAGAGTCGAGTTCGATCCCGCTGTCGTTAGCTACAAGGAGCTCGTCGGTGAGTTGATGCATTCGACTGGCAAGTTATCAACTTTGACCAAGTATAATTGTAGAGTTCTTCTTCCGCACACACGATCCGCGTACTTTTAACCAGCAAGGCAATGATCGAGGCTCGCAGTACAGATCTGCGGTATTCACCCACTCGCCTGAACAGGCAAAGATCGCCGAGGCTGTTAAGGCCGACGTGCAGGCGCATCACATGGCGGACTACGAGAAGGCATACCCGTTGCGGGGCCCGAACACCATCGTCACGCAGATCGTCGAGGCTGGCAAGTGGTATGATGCGGAGGACTACCACCAGTTGTATCTCTTCAACAATCCTAGCGGGTACCAATGTGCATCCCACCAGCTGTATTGGTAAGGGTGGCGATGATGGGACTGCAGTATCAGGGAGTGTATGTATCATGTAATTTCAATTCTTAAGTCTAATAAGAGCCTTCTTCACAAGCTGATCCTCGCGCAGTTGTGTGTATATGATGATCACATTGTTTAAGTCTCAATTGCAAAAGCGCACAGCTGATACACTGGACGGCACCTCGATTTGCCAAATCTTGGTTCCCTCAACACTTCTTGGCGAGGCTGATCAAAATGTAGCTCTGATGTTTGGAAGAACTCATTCCAAGGTTGGGAATGCTGTCTTTGAGAAATGTGAACGGAACGGAATTCATGTTCGCCAGTTGCTCATACGATGCTTTAGAGCATTGTACTCGGTGAAACACCAATGCGGGGCAACGATCTCCATTCGCAACAGCATATATTATTCATTACAGTACCTAGTCCTAATGAGAAGTTCGAAAGAAGTTGCTTGTTGTGGAGGAAATGAGGAAAGTGAGCTTGCGCCCAACAGCGAACCGTCCCAAATACTCTAGGCAGTGTCTTTCGAAGGGGCTGAAGACGAGCTGCCCAAGGTTCTTCCCTTGCCCGGAAAGAGTCCTGTCCCAGATGCGGAATTTGAGCCGGCGTGTTGAGCAAGGGCCGAGGCTAGACCACTGTTGTTGGATTTGTGAGTAGCGAGGCCAAGCGATTGTGACAAATTGACGCACTTTTTATCTGCCCCCCTTACCTGGCCGACCTGGGTGTTGCCTTTCAGGAAGATAAAGGTTGGCCTGCAATATGATGATCAGTAGTGTGCGATGGGGATTTAGGCCGACTCACATCGCGGACACATTGTACTTGCTCGATACATCGGAAGCTGCGTCCACGTCACACTTCAAGAAGTTAACGCCTGGGTATTGGGAGGACAGTTGCTCGAATACTGGCGCTATGATATGGCAGGGCTGGTGTGCATCATGAGCTGTTTGAAACGGATGCAGAGTGTTTCCCACTTACCCCACACCATGTTGCATGGAAACTTATCGAAGGAAGTCAGGGTAATGAGGGACATCGCGGCCCACAGCTGGGCTTTTGACTTACTCTATAACCTGTACAAGATGGCGTTGAGCAGTGTCATTGGTGAGACACACTCTGGACTCACCGTGATCTTGTCCTTCGATTGACCCAGAATACTGTCCAACTGTGGAATGGAGGTGAGGTGGGTGATCGGCATAGTGTAATGGCAAGCGATTGTCAAGGGTCTGAATCAGAGCAGGGTTCCTAAGATGACGCAACAAGATGGTGGTGGTGAGGTTTTATTCCGGTGAGGTCCCGTTACAGAAAGATTAGATTGCGGAAATGTAGCGAACTCATAGAAGTGGTTGTTTGTAAGCGTTTGTATGCGGTGGCTAAGCCACTAACCAGTGACTGAGTAAGCAGAACAACAAGGGTACCTGGGAGTATAGGCTAACAGCAGTGGTCACTTGTCAACGAGCTATTACCGAACCACCGTCTGCTAAACTGATTGCTAAACTGGTAAATAGCGCGGTTGAACTGTGATCCCTTACCAGAACAAAACCATCGCCACCACCTGCTATAGATCAATCGCAACTACCACCTAACATCTCAATTATGTCTTCCACTAAAGCCACTACACCGCTGGGCATCGCGATCCTTGGAGCCGGAATCTTCGCTATTGAGGGTAAGCTCCTCTCCGCACTCGTAGTCACCGATCTTACTCACCAAATCTTGCAATAGCGCACCTTCCCGCAATCGCAGCCTTATCCAATTCGCATCCGCAAGTTCAAGTGCAGTTGAAAGCGGTATACTCCCGCTCCGAGAAGAGCGCATCCTCTCTTGCCTCTAAGGCATCCGAGCTCGGCCTGGGCGATCCCACCGTCTACCACGATCCTGACGTAGACACCCTTCTGGCACGGGACGACATCCACGCCGTCATCCTCGTCCTGCCTATCCCCGCACAGCCCGCGCTGATCCGCAAGGCACTAGCGGCGGGGAAGCACATCCTTAGCGAGAAGCCCATCGCGCCGGACGTTGCTGCTGGCCGCGCACTCATCGCGGAGTACGACGCCCAGTACCGGTCCACGCTCGTGTGGCGGGTGGCAGAGAACTTCGAGGCCGAGCCCGCACACATCGCTGCGAAAAAGTTGATCAGTGACGGAAAGATCGGGCGCGTGGTGAGCTTCAGTGCGAGGGCGGTGGCGAATGTGGAGCGGGGCTCGAAATGGTGGTCGACGAGTTGGCGCACGGTACCCGAGGTATGTTTCACCGTCTTCTGTGCCTTCCTCCTTTGCGCGATAGTGCTGATTGGTGGGACGATCGTGTAGTACCAAGGTGGCTTCCTTCTCGACGGCGGTGTGCACACCGCCGCGATTCTGCGCACTATCCTACCACAACGTATAACCCATCTGGCCGGCTTCTCCTCCCTCACGCGGGATCATCTGGCGCCGCATGACACCACACACGCGGTCTTGAAGTGCGCAGACGCGGGCGGCGAGGCGGGCGCACATGGCATCCTCGAGCTGTCATTTGCCGGATCGCCGTCAAGTGGGGTTGCAAACGGTATCTCCGTGACCGGGACAAAGGGGTGGCTCGGGATCACATCAGGCAATAAGATAAAAGTTGCGGTGAGGCTGCATGAGCAAGAGGAGGAGGTGACGGAATATGCGCAGAGTGGGGTGGAGGCCGAGCTCGCGGCATTCTTCGACGCCATAACCAATGTGAAGCAGGGAGCGGAGGGACCCAACACGCTTGGAGATCCTCTCGGTGCTCTGTGGGACGTCGCACTTGTTGAAGCGGCGCTCAACAGCGGCGGGGGACAGATCGATCTCGATGCGCTGCTCAATGGGCGCGCATGTTGAGAACAGAACACCGTTTTTAAGCTTGAAGTTGTTAGGGTGTACGATGAGACATGCCGGTCCACAATAAATCCATTCTGCGCGGAACTGTAGGGTGTCTGTTGCTCAGAGGCTCTGGTGGATGTATCTCTGTTCGAGTTGGCATGAGCTAGTAAAGCATGTGCCATGAAGCCTTGCGCGTTTCTGGCGTCAATTCGCTGGTAGATTCAATCAGGGAATTGAGAGGACGAGTTCAGCAAACTGTGGAAGTCGACGGTCGCGAATGAGAAGATCGGAACATGCACAGTGACATTGCACGTGCCCTCAGCCCGGCTGCTGTAACGTTTAGGCTCCAGTCCTCCTCGAGGTTTATCATTCGATACCGTGACCATCATGATCTGGCGGCCCAATGGGCTTTCGTACATTCCGTGGCGTTTAACTTTGCACTTAGGAGCCAGCCGCCAAACCCCGGAGCGCCTAGTATGCCGCACAGGTACACGCATATTGCATTGACCCTCGAGCAAGTACTGCAAGTTCAAGTTGCTGCGATTTGTGCAGTGAGTTTTACGCGCCCAGTCGCGTCTTTGACTCACATACATACAGGTATGCGTTTGGGACTGGCTTCTTGCGCTCTCTGATGAGTTTGGGATGGTCAACTTGAAGTGGACGCTGTCATCAAGCAGCTCCGACCGCCAATACCATCCATTTTGGCCATTTTGGCCTGTCGGGTCTTTAGAGAGCTGAAATTGAAGGCTATAGCCGATCACGCAGGTCGACGTTTCCCAGCATATATACTATGGTGGAACCCAGGGACAGCAGGTCAATATTTCGAAGACTCATCTGCTCGCCGCGGCAGTAGCGTGCATGAATTAACGGCGTCGCGATGGCAGGCGTCAAGGACCGGGTCTCAGTTCTTCGAGTGCACTGCGCGTTCATTTGACCAGGTCAGTAATTGCTTGTATAGATCCAGAGAAGTCTCGCTGCGAGCAAATATCATCATAAGGTTACCTTTTTGCCTCTTTACCCACGATGTGCAAAGACGGTCCCCGTCGCCAACCCATCTCCACTAGCTTCACCATTGCTACTAACTATGCATATATGAGTGCCAAGTTGACGTATCGATCGCAAGCTCTCATACCCTCAAAACACACATGTGTCAAGCTTGCATCAAGGATCATCTCCATCTGCTTAGCTACGCAGCATAGTCATGCCATTTCAGCGCCGTTTACCATCGCTCGAAGAGCAGCTCACTCCCTGGCTGACGGATGTACCAGTAAATCCTACATTAAAATATAGGGGTAAGTCTGCATACATTTCTCGGAAGACCATGCTAATAGCTTATGGGCTTAGGCACCATCGCGTCATATCCGGGGGCAATGGTACGCGTTCACTATCAAGTCGCTAAGCGACCCTCCGCAGTCCTCCGCCTTGCCTCCGCCGCTCCGCGTCGGCGAGATTGACCGCCACCAGTGTGAGCCCTGATGTCATGATGACGCACCGCCCGTCGTGGGACTCATCGTCATTGTAGAGTCCCGAGTGGTATAAGGCCATGAATGCAAACACCTAACTTCACAGAACAATCCTCTAAACCACAACCAAACCCCGATACCAAATCAACCCCTCTAACATCACAATGGTTAGCAACTTGTGCACACTGAGCAGGAGGTTTCAAAGAGTCTTACAGTTATCTATTCACAGGGCTCAATCTTTTCTGCTATTGGTGGCTGCATCGAAGCAATCGTCGGCGCTATCGCTTCCATCATTATGACCATCGTCAACGGTTAGTGTTCTTGCACTTCTTGCAGACTCACATGCTGACTATCTCTTTAAGTAATCGTTATGATTCTCGTGACTATCTGGGACGTTATCCTCGATATTCTGTGCTGCAGATGCTTTGGCTCCCGCAGATCGGGCATGCGCACAGGCAGAGGCAGGAGATCAGCATTATAGTCGCGCAATGCGCCTTGTTGACGACTGGCCTCGATCGCATATTTATTCCTACATATACTATACCACTACTTGTAACTTGGCAAAAAGCTCATATACAAAATGAAATCACTTCAACAAGTTATCATGACGACTGAGAGTTTGTCACATGTCACACGTCACATATGCGCACACAGAGTCTGAGTCCTGCTTGCCGTCTTCACTGTTCAGCATTTTCATTGCATCAAATTCGATTACCTCTGCAGCTTGAACGATGTAAGCGTTGACTTTTTCTCTTTTCACGAGCATCAGATACTGATCGACCAGCCCGACATCCAAGGTCTGTATCACAGTGAGACGCCGACGGTTACGATGGGCCTGCTGCACGTCGGCTTGTAAAACGTTTTGAATGAAAGGTTGCTATGAATCTTAGAATCTTGAAGCTAAGGAGCTTCGATGTCCTATCTTGTTGACCATGCTG
>JACXVL010000932.1:0-11672 GCA_014898675.1 Athelia sp. TMB | reverse complement strand
CCTCTTTCATCGTATCATGCGTGGTTGGATCTATGTGCATAATTAAACCATTCAAGGTCCACCCAAGACCTTTCCTTCGAGATGTCGGTTTCTTCACCGTTGCCGTTACCTTGCTACTCGGGATCTTGTGGGATGGAGTCATAATGGCCTGGGAGGCAGGGGTGTTGATTGCCTTGTATATGACCTACGTTCTCGTTGTCGTCGTAGGAACTTGGTGGGAGCGACGACAGGAAAAGCGGCGGCACAGAGAAGCCATGATCCGAGCTGAATATGAATCGGATGACCAAATAGTGCCCACACTTGAGTTCTACGACGATGAGCCCTATCAAGACGATGAAGGTATTCATTCTTCTGATGTCCGCTTTTAACCTAGCTGAACACTTCAAATCAGGTCCTTCAAGACAAACGAGAAATCTGGATGTTCCAATTCCAGTTAGACCACGCGCATCTTCTGCTCCTGGCCCACCCCGTCTTGACATCCAAACAGAACTCACTCCGCGTCGCTTATCTCGTACACCGTCCCCCCTCCCTTCGCCTCGGCTAACGCAGATGCCTTCATTTTCCCTTGTTGGAGCTTTAGAGTTTCGACAAGTTGTGGCGTCCCTGCAGTCACAAGCTGCCAGCTCATCGTTGAACATGTTTGAAAGCCCCGTCACGCCGTATGCAGGCGGGCACTACCATGTCAGACCAAGTCCAGGTTCAAGGACTCGTACCCACAGTCGGGAAGTAGACCCATGGGACGCTCATCTCGGCACATTGGATCCCTGGGATGCTACCCATGGCGTGCCACTAAACAAACGATCACCGCAATCTCACTTATCTTTACCACTTACTGAAGAACCAGGACAGGAGACCCCTCATAATGGCAGCGAAACTGAGCTGAATGCCTCGATACCCTACATATCCCGCACACCGGCCTCTCCAACTGCTACAGACCCGGACACAGAATCACAGCACTATACTGCGCCCACGCGCCAACAACGACTCTGGCACGTGCTTGCTCGTACGGGTCGCATCTTATGCCCGTCGCTTCATCACTTCAGGAGTAAATCTTTCCTGGGAAAGATTGCATCATTGTTCGCAGCACCCGCAGTGCTAGCTCTTACTTTGACACTGCCCGTCATAGTGACACCATATGAAGGCTACGACCATCCGCATGAGAAAGATGGTACCACAGAGGGACGCCTGATTGATTTTGAAGAGGAAGGCATTGAACGAGCGCTGATCGCAGAGGAAGAAATACAAGAGGACCTGCACGAGATGAAATTCAACAAGTGGCTCATGGCTGTGCAATGCGTGTTGGGCCCACTATTCTGTGTTAGTGTACTCTTCAGTAAGTGGCACTCTGTTTTCTAGATGTCCGTAATCTGAACCCGTCATAGCGGGAGCTCCCCGTTTTCCTTGGCTTATGGTTGCCGCCGCTGTCGCTGGAGTGACCGTCGGATTGCTCGTGGTTGTTTTTGCTGACAAAGGCATTCACCCCAGCGCTCGAATGGCTCGTTGCTCGATGGGTTTCCTCGTGGCTATCGTCTGGATCATGGCTATTGCAGATGAAGTGGTTCAAGTTTTGCAAGTCAGTATATATATCTCGATTTTCAGTTTTCAAAGGCTGATTGATTACACTCAGACGTTCGGATTCATTTTTGGTCTATCCGATGCCATTATCGGCCTGACCATTTTTGCCGTCGGTAACTCTCTTGCTGATCTAGTCGCAAACATGAGTGTCGCAGTAAGTCCCCCGTACTTGAGCATGTGGTTATCATAAGCTAATCAATATCCAGGTTTTTGCGCCTATCATGGGCTTTTCTGCATGCTTCGGCGGTCCGATGCTGAATATACTACTCGGCGTTGGCATCTCAGGCTCATATATCATCCAGCAGAACTCAGAGTCTTATTCTCTGAATTTCACCAAGACGCTCATCGTCAGCTCAGTTGGTTTGCTGGCGCTTTTGCTTGCCACGATAGTCATGGTACCGCTCAACGAATATTTCCTCACGCGGCGCTGGGGGATTTTCTTGATCGTGGCTTACTTGACAATCATGGCGGTCAATGTAATCGTTGAAATTAGGGGTTGATTTTGCTCAGTTATCGTACAATGATAGTGTGCTTGACGAAGAGGAGGGGGGGGTTATCTATGGTAGATAGTAACATACGTTGCACATAAGCATTAATCATAAGCGCTTGAAGTCCGTCTTGCCGTCAGAAGCATTACAATTAGTGAGGGGCGCTTGCGATACCCTAACTCTCAGTGGATCCTGGGACGCACGAGGTCAACTGCAACCTGAGGGATCCTGCTGGATCGTATCCTGCACCTCGATCAGCAGGGAATCCGACGGCAATCCCAAGTTTGCTGAGACAATGTAGTATGCGTGTAATGAGTGTCCGATCCGGAACTCTCACAGGGATATAGACTCTCCAGCCCGTGTCCTCATTAGATATTGGGTGGTTGGAGTTATACGGGGCATCACCGCAACCCAATACTACCCATGACATTTCAGCGCGGCCAGTTTCCAAATGTTGATGCTGGGTTGCGTTTATTGTTCGACCTGATGAGTTGACTGACACTGGAGGACATTTCGCAAGATAATAAGCCTTGAAAGTAATCGTGTGATAAAAAGGTTGTTGGGGGTTGTTGCCTCGAGATGTACAAGGAGAATACATCCAAAAGGACCAGGGAAAGCTTACATAAGGATGGGAGCAAAATGAATCCTGAGAAGTAGAGCTGCGAAGGGTCAAATTGACGTTCTGCGAAATACTCACGTAATCGCGGGGGAGTCCGAGGCCACGCGAGCAGCCATTCTGGGACGGCAGAGATGCGGGACGTCCAATGCGTAGCGCGAGCTTCGTCCGAGGCCTGCGTTATACCCGGAGTATGCTGGATTAGCTACAGAGAGTATATATATAATTTTTTCCCGAGATGCAGAGAGCCCGTGCGGTTGCGCAAGCTCTTCCGTTGGTCGTTGACACCTTTTGGGTGAGTGGCTGAAGTGCCCGCGGCAGCGCCACTCAGAACGGAAAGTTCCCACGGAAAACGTCAATCTGACGGGGCGAAGCGGATTGCTGCAGGTCGATTTTTGGCCCAGCACACCTCCAAAACCATCGCAAAACAGCATTCCGCGACCATGGACCGCCAAATTGACGTTCACAGATTGACGTTCTAGCACAGCCGCTCCCCACGCTCTCTCTCTCCTACATTGGCCTTGCTTACCATGCCGTCTCAATTGCTCTCTGCCCTCTGTCAACCCCCTATCCATCTTCGACGTCGACATGGGTGTAAATGGGCTCTGGGATGTGCGTACCTCATTCATAGTAGCTGCTCATCATTACTAATGTGCAGCTGCTCCTAGATTCTCGCTCCTGCTGCTAGGGTGGAGAACTTAGCTGAGCTGGTCATTCGGGAAGGTTTTGCGCTCAAAGAAGATCGCACATTTTGCATGGGTATTGACATATCGTATGTGCCAGCATCTCCTTTTACTTCAAGCTATTGATCTCTTGCGCAGTGTCTGGCTCGAGGCGCTGCAGCGTACCGCCGGCCTCCACATCAGTGTGAATACAGGACAGAATGCCGTCCTGAAAGCATTCTTTTGGCGTCTAACCCATCTTCTTTCCCTCCCTCTGGCTATTATCTTTGTCTTCGATGGCCCGGACCGCCCTAAGCTCAAGAGAGGAAAGCAAGTCAAGGGGACACCGCATTGGATGGAAACCGCTACGAAGGCTCTCATTGAAGCTTTCGGATTCCAGCATGTGACGGTAAGTGAATTAATACTATGCTATTTCCAATCTAATGATCCGCTACTAGGCCTTGGGCGAAGCTGAAGCAGAGCTCGCATCTATGAATGAGCAGGGCCTCATCCATGTCGTTGTGACTGATGATGCTGATGCCTTCGTCTTCGGTGCATCGAGCGTGATGCGAACGTGAGTTTTTTTTATCTTTCATCGATTTATTTGGCTCATCAGACCTTGTTCAACTCAGCTGGAATGAACGACTCGATAAAGGTGCTGTCACTCTTTATCGAGCGGTGGACATACGAGCCAAAGTGCACAACATGATGACCCGTGAGGGCCTCGTCTTGTTTGCGCTTCTCACTGGTGGTGACTACGATAAGGTACATCTCATTTGCTACTTCCACTATGTCGCTTCGCTAATAAGACACATCCAGGGTGTTGAAAACTGTGGCAAGTCCTCGTCCTTTGGTGCGGTTAAGTATGGGCTCGGAGCTGAGCTCCATGCCGCCACATTGTCACTCGACGTCCAAGGGGCCCTTGCTACATGGCGTGACCATTTACGTGAAGTCCTTGCCTCCGACCCCGAAGGCATCGCTGGCGGCCGACGGCCCACCGCTGCCAACAACATTGAAGATACATTCCCTGACCGGGTGGTGCTCACCGCGTACATGGCACCACTTTGCTCACCGGCAAACGGTCTCCATCAAATCAAGCCCACGCTCGCTCTCCCTAACTTGACATGTATTGCGAAACTATGCCAGCATTACTTCGACTGGGCCACTCCAGACATGTCTCAAAAGCTGTCCGAGCATGTATGGCCTGGCACTGTCCTCCGCATGATCTTAGCAGATATCACTGCAGCCGACGCACTCAGAGTAAGTCCATCGACGAATACATTTGTTTCTCTATTAACAATCAATTTAGGCCACTGAAACCTCCACCAACTCCACCCCACCTGCAATCCCTGCAATAATTCGCAAAAGGAACACCCGCGGCATTCCCGAGTTGAAGGTCGCCTTTCCGTCAGCTAGCCTCGCAGAGGCGTCTCTGGCAATGCTGGAAGAGCTTCCAGTCAGCTTGGAGAAGAGACACCTCCAAGACGAGAGTGACGGCGCTGCTGCGTCCTTTGAGGTTTGGATCCCATCAGCAATATTTGAGACGTGGATTGCGGGGCGCATGTCCCCGCAGCTTTTGATTAGCAGCTCTGAAGTGGAAGATAAGGTACGCAATCTGTGCTCTTCTTCATTCATGCTTTCTAACGCATCAATCAGCCGCCGCTCAAGAGACAGAGACAGCTATCACCTGAAGCCCACATCCATGCGGCCATGCACCGCAGCATCTCTAGGTCCAGCCCACCTCCACCGCATTCTCAGTACCACAGCCCAGGACCGTCACATGCACCACTGGGCATTACAAGCCCAGTACATTGTGGCTCACCCTCCGATACCGACAGCCTCTTCTCAAGGGATGATGATACGAGCACCAGTCTTGAAGGCGCCAGCACACCACCGCCCCTTTATCAACGGCACGATCCCACTGTCATCATTGACTTGATGGGCTTTACTCCACCTCCACCGCCTATTGCGACTCGTGCCCGCTCTATCTCCAGCTCAGTGATCGATCTTACCGGCTCCTCCCCAATTTCAGTCCCCCGTGCACTTGTGGGAACAGTCATTGATCTTACAGAGGATTCGGAGTAGCGCTCTGCATATGTTATAATGTATTTATACTATATGCTACCACCGTATCCTTTGATGTAGCTACGTCTGAAGCATGTAATGTATCTTTTAAATCTTACCTGGTCAAAAACAAAGCATCGAGAGGGCGGGGAATGAGTAGACTATGCGCGGGTACCTCTGAGCTGTGTATTCAACAGATTGTTAAACGAGTATACCCACTTAATGAATGGAATAAAATACATGCAAACAATTAGTTAACATATCTACATATACTGTTTTTATTTGCAGGTTAGAACTTGTCGTTTGAAGGAGGTGCACCAAAATTACGAGCTGGCGGAACACCAGCTCGGCACCAATACCGTTCCTCCCTCCTTGCTCCCTCCACTGGCGTCGACCCTGTTCTCGACTCTCTAGCTGCCGCAGTGGATTGGAGACTCCTCTGCCCGCGCTGCACCTTCCTCGCATCCCTCATCCTCGCGTTGAAGCTCACCCAGGACCACTGCTACTCCAACAAGGCATAGGTGAAGTTCTCGGACCTCCCGCCGCGCGAGATTGGCTGCTGCGAACGTGCACTGGGCAACACGCTCGACTGGCGCCTATGCATCAGCAAGGTGCCCGCCAGCAACACCTGCCCCATCGGCCAGAGCCAGAGCGATGGAGATCTCTTTGCACCAAGTCGCGAGAACACTACGGCCGTTCCCAGCCATGGCACAGGCCTCAGGCGCTCGGCGATGGTTCCTGCATCTGCATTCAACCAAGAGATGTTCGTTCCGGCCTCCGTTGCCCCCGAAGCGCCGCGGGAGCTCCTGGCATAGCCATCGGGCAGCGCCTTCACAACTCCAAGCATGGCAACACCCGCACCATCCAGCAGCAGCAGCAGCCCCTCGACACCATCACTGTCACACTCGCTGTCATCGACAGGCTCGTCCTCGGGCGAGCGCACGATCCAGATGTCGAGCTTTGTGGACGCCATGCCTTCGCGCGCGTACGGGAAGGGCTTGAGCGGCAATGTGCCGTATGCTTACCTGCCGCACCACGTCGTGTACGACGTGGACCCGACGTCTGGCCTCGCATTCCCCATGTACACACACGGTCTGGATGCAAGCTCATTTGCCACTGCGCACAGCGGCGTTGCAGAACGGGTGTATTGGACTGGGTGACAATCCTTTTTCTTTTTCTATCTTTTCTTTGTATATACTTCAGCTTACTCTCTCCTCTCCTATTGTGGACATCTGGCCACAAAGCACACGGTTTCCATGTATATTCAAACCATTCAATCTAAATATAATGTTATTCTCTCACATCTACTATATCCCTAAGCACAATGGCAGGTACGTCCACAACTATTACATGGTTCACTCAGTGGCCTGTTCGGATTGAAATAGTCTCTCCGAGCAGTACCAGGAGTGTCGGTCCAAGATAGCAGATATTTGAATATAGTGCCGGGGTTGTCAAAATTCTCTGCCCATCCTCCCCAGTCACAGATTGCACGATACGGCCACCGCAACACCATAGCAAGGAACTGGCATCCTCCACGCCGGAAGGAATGAGTTCCATATGGGCGTGGATCAATACCAATATCGCAAAGATTGCGTCTGAAGCAATCAAGGAATGATTCAGAAGACTGTATATGTATGAGTAAATGTAAAAGTGTGCCATTAAACTTGTGTAGTACGCACCATACGCTCAAAGCCATCGGCACTGAATCGGTTGCCGCTCTTCCGTCTGAAGACGTATCCACCTTGTTTACCACCTGAGGTGATCCACCATTCGGCAAACAATGTAACAGGGCAAAGCCAAGGCCGCTTAGGGTCTGGATAGAGGTAAAAGGGCAGAATGCCTACCATAGTAGAGTTAGTCGGTATTTAGAGCAAGAAATCAAGAGTGACAAACCTCCATTTTGATGGGTCTTGCGGAATGGGAGGTCAAGGCGTACGATGGGTGTGTTTGTTGCAAGATCATACTCAAAAGAAACATCGGCCCAGGTGATTTTGAGTGCTTCATCATAGCGAAGCAGGCATAGCATGGACACACAGTAGAGTAGCATCAACATGAGGCGAAGGCCGTAACCAGCCCAGCAGTGCGGATCCTCTTGCTTCTGTTTGCGGCTATGGGATGTGTGCTCCTCCTGAGGGTTAAAAGTCATATTAAACAGATAAAGCTTTTTCATAGTGGGCTCGTCCATTGCACGAGCACTAGTCACGACTTCGCCAGCGCGCACCTGAGCGACAGTGATAATAGACCTGTCAGTTAGTGTTGTAAATGTACCAAAAGGTGCATACGCACCTTGCGCCGGCGCAGGCTGATCATGTATTGACATACTGGTATGGCCAAAGACGGATTGCCCGTATATTCACCTGGTTTGAATGGGTTTTCGATCCAAGGCTGCGTGCCCCGTCCATATTCACGTCCAAACTTATGACTGATCGCGGCGCGCATCTTTTGGGCAGTGTTGTATGATGACCTAGCCTCGCTGGGATGCTTTGCTTGACCGGTGAAGGGGCTTTGGCTGTCGCATCTAGTAGTATAGCATTGTAATTAGTGATAAGTAATGATAAAATGAGGCTAACCGGTCCATAATCCAGTATGCAATCCAATTTGGAAACTCCGCTGGCAACATTGGTATGAGTGCATCAACGTCTGCTGCGCTTTCGATGCCGTCAATGTGAGAACAGCAGAATTTTACAAAGCTATCCCATAGTCTGCTCTCGTCTCAGTGAGAATGGCTCAAATCTCGATAAATTTCACTTATACGCACCTTCGATACTCGTTCTGAGTGCCAACAACAATAACATCAGCCGAGGCCTTCTTCAAGCTATCCAGCATCACTTTGTCATCCGTTTCCTTCTTATTCTTCTTATTAGGGGTAGAGGGAGTGGGGAGATAGTAATGGTGACCGTTCAGTTCTTCAGTATCTATCTCGAGGGCAGAATTATATGATTCCATTTCTTCAATTTGATCTTCTTCTGCTGCGGCAAGCCCAACCTGCGCAGTTGCAGCCTGAAGCAGTGCGTCTGCAGACTCCCGAGACATTGAAGCTTGAGTGAACGGCGGTATGGGATCGGCAGGCCAGATTGTAATGGAAAGAAGAGTCGGCACGTAGAGCGCAATAACGTGGCTGACATGGATTTTAATGGGTGCGCACCATTGTGACCCACCTATCCGCTGTCCTTCACTCTCGTATCCTACGCATCAATGGTAAAAGTTACCACAGCTGAAGTACTGCAGCTGCCAGTTCCTGGGCAGCCACTCAATGCCAATAATGAGATCGCGATAGAAGATTTCGTCATGTAAGTCAAAAATTCATTAGGGGGCAATTGCAAGTGCACTGACAGCAAGCATTCACAGTAGCTCCAAATGTACTATACCTATCTTGCAAGCCCGGCTGCGTGCATATGGTCTTCCAGTATCGGGAACCAAGCCCACACTTATCGAGACATTGCGGAAATTTGCCCATGATCGGAGCGAATGGTCAACGTACGTACTGGCTCGGCCTAGGTATTCATCAGAGTAATTGATTTGAAGCGCAGGATGTTTGAAAGTCGCAAGAATGGGAAACGCGGTGCTATAACGGGCACAAGAGTCAAGAAAGCGTCATCACAAAGAATACTGGCTCAATTCGGAGATCAGCCAGCCCAGTCAGGGTATGCAAGTGTCAAATCAGCAGATCGAGCACCCCAGATGCTTGAAGAGCGCCGGATAGCAGATAATGATGCATGGGTCAGTACTTGCTGGAGCAATTACTGACTTGCGTGATACTGATCTTGGAGAAATATTGATTAGGCCAAGAATGTCCTTGCGCGCAAGCAGCCCGAGACTGAGGTCAATCCAGAAACATCCATTGCGGCTGGCACCTCTATGTTGACCAGCGAAACGGACACCAGCAGTCTCAATCTCGAAAGTAACATGATGGACGTGGATGAATTAGAACATGAGGTATGCGCATGCCGACGCCTCATCAGACCTGTCAAGACTGAAACTCTAAATTGGTTTAGGGTGCGCTCGCGCGCATTCAACTACGCAAGCTTGAGCGTCGCATTTCATCTTTTACCACAGATATCTCTACCCGATTCGCTCGGCTCGAGGGTGCTGTTCTACAGACTGTGTCTTCCCGGGACTCTGGAGTCATGCCCCAAGCTCAACCTTTGCCCGCAACACTCACGGTTCGGGACCAACACAAGACAATCAGATCTGCTTCTGTTTCAGTACCGACAACTCCATTTAACCCGCCTATGCCGTCCATGACACTCACACATGGAAGATCAATTCCCGCATCGGAGATCTTCCCGGGGCATCTGGTCATATTGAAGCTTGGTGACGAGGAACTCGCAGTTGATCAGACAGCCGTCCCAGATCCACCGGCGATCACTTTCTCTCAAGACCTGTCAGTCTTATTCACTGAATGGCATTGCTCAGATAGACTTGTGGTGAATGGGCGGGGTATTCCGATCAAATACTGGCCTTTATTCTATCACTCAAAGCATGGGATCAAGTGTGGGGCCTGGAAAGCGCTACGTACAGTTTGGGGGAACTGGAAGGCACGTGTTGAATATTTACAGCAGACCGCATACTGACAGTCTCACTCATCACCATAGTTTGTAGTCGAAGAACGAGAACGATATGAAAGCGATGCCGCGTTCTGGGATATTTATTCCGCTAACGGCACACGTCTCGATTACACGACAATCCTTTTACGATTGGCCGACAGCCGAGCCAAACAAGCAGAACAAGACGTCAAAGATGCGTTGCAGTTTTTCGACAACGATTTATCATGTCATAACGCTGGTGGCGCCTTCACTTACAAGAAAAAAGGCGGAGTCACTGTGCTACTCTCAAAGCCGACTGATATCTCAAAAAACTGGCGCGCATACCTCACGAATAACCCGGATGCCGCACTCGCATGGCGCTCCATGCAGGATCCTGCTGAGTCCACCGCCCGCACCCCCATCTAACCGTTATATGACCTTGTTTATTAAGTACTTATCACATACAAATATCTCCTTCAACGCCTCTGAGCTAGCTATTCTCTACCTACATCCTTACCTATTATCTACTGTAGCTACTGTGATTTACTGCGGTCAATTTAAGAATAACAATTAACAATGTCTGATATGATAGCGTGCATCAAGATATCAATGTGATTAATAGCTACAGAATACAACCCATCGAGGCGCATTGCTACGGCAAGCCCAGAGAGATAAGATACTATAGGGCTATCCACAACTCTGTCTGTGTGCGAGCGTCAAGTCGACTTGGAGTTCCCATGCCGGAATCACATCACCCATCCATGCATTACAGGGCCGTTACTACTCCGACAAGGCATGGCCAAGCTCTCTGGCCTTCCGCGCCGCGAGATGGAGGAGAAAAACCAAGTCCTCAGAGACAAGCTCTCAGAGCTTCATACCAGAGAGAGCGGCGACAGCCGTATACCCTTGAGCAAAGGCAACGTATCACAGTGTTTGCTCACCCCTCATGCGAGAGCGTGTCCTTGCACACCCCTGCTCAGCTACCATTCTCATCCTCACGCGTAATCTCACAATCTTCTGTTCCATCGGATTCCGATTCGAAGTTGCAATCACAGTCATCCCCATGAACAGATTTTCGTGAACTGGCAAGGATATGGTCGAGAGAGGGTACATTAAAGACAGTGAGAGTAGTTTTCATGAGCATAGTCGCACAAGTGCATGCAGCCCCATAATGTCATACAAGGAGAGCAGATCACTGCGAGCGAGGGCAGGTTAGAGGTAGCAAGAGTGGTTTTTCGTGAGCATAGTCGTCAAGGTGTACGCAGACAGCCCAGCAGCGGCACACGAGTGATCATCGGGTAGATAGCATTGCCACGTGAATGCGTTCCGGAGAGCAAGAATGAGCCCCGAGGGTGTTCGGGGTACGCCCAGGACACCCGAGCGAAACGCAAGATAAGGGAAGACAGGGAGGCGCGGGAGAACTAGCAGAACTGAAATCGCGCGCCAGGAGAACAGAAAGTTCCCACGCTGAACGTCAATTTGACGGAGGAAGTTGCGCCCGGCTTTTCCTTGCTAGCCCTGCCATGCGTAGACCTCAAATTCTTCGTGTGTCTTTTGCCTGTGGACGTCATCTTTCTGAAAATATTCCTGCCAACGCTCGCCTGTGTTCAATCAAGAAACCCCGCTTGATCCTCGAGCGAAGAAACACTCTTTTCAAGTCGTGCGCATCGAAACACAGTTCACGGTAGCACGGACGGACGCTCACCCACCGGGATTGTAATTTGGAAACATCCCATAATGG
>JACXVL010000931.1:0-10352 GCA_014898675.1 Athelia sp. TMB | reverse complement strand
TGCGACATGCGCGGACAGCACATTAATTAACCACATGTGCGGAGTGCAGAGAACACCAGTAAAACATTCATTTATAATGGCCACATCAAAAGACGACAGCAACAAACGAAAAATACATGCAAGTAAAATACGAAAGCAAATGAAATAGTCCAGGACCCTCCTCTAAATCAGCAGGGCACATTTTCCTCCACCAACGTAGCACTATCTGACTGAGGAGAACCAAGGAACTCTCTTGGCGATCTCAGCTGGCCCCCATTATAAGTATACGCCCGCACCCACATCTGCGCCATATATTCCTCAAATTCAGCCTCCGGCATTTCATCCACAAAAATACGGTGATGCCACTGTACACTGGCATCAAGTCCATGACGAAATCCTTTCAGTATCAAGGCCCACGTAGCGGCAGAGATCTGAACTGAGAGCACATCGGAAGAGCAGAGGTCCGAAAAGAAGACGCGTGACGTGTCGAAGAGGAGTTCGATGCGATCATCCCGAGGAAGGAAGAGAGGAAAGTCCACAAAGTGAGGGACCAGCAGGAAAGGAGGATGACGAAACCCAGCCGACCGATGATTTTGAAGAAAGACAGTACGAAAAATAGAGAAGTCGCGACCATGGCCAACAAATCCGAACACTTCCACAGCCAGACGATCTGGACTAGCAGATATGTTCGAGAGAGATCTACTGGACCACAATGAACCACGAAGACGTCGACATCACCATGGTGCACAAAAGCTTCCACCAAGATTAGAGGAGAGGAGGAAGCAGGCGCAGGAGAAATAGAGGAGGAAAAGATTGACGAAGTTGACAATGCCGAAAGAATGGTGGAAGAAAGTGGAATTGAGTTCGGTGCGCCAGTCCTGAAACACATCAAAAATTCATTAAGCTCCCAATGCACAGCAAACAATAAGGCAGGAACGCACCGGAAACACAAGGCGCGAACTCTCTCATGTCTCGGAGAGAAAGAAACCACCTCATGCCCAACATTGGGGCGGGATGATGCCTTGCGCAGGCCGCACCCCAACCATGAAAACCATGCGAACCAAGACACTGTCATGCTGTAACAAGATCTTATTATAGTATGTCAGCACCAATGTGCTGGATTGCACAGCATCTATGCTTACAACAAAGAAAAAGACCAAAGGAATGAAGCAGGCATGTAGACACGCAAAGTCAAAACAAGAGCGGAAGTACATAAATGAGCGCTCAAAGCCAACTAAAGCTGCCCTTGGCTATAGCCGAACACAAGCTCAAGCCTGGTAATTCAGCAGCCCCCCAATGCATTTAATCAATAAAAGAAAGCCTGCCAAGAATATTCTCAAGCACAACATATGGCCCTATGGCACTATCCAAAGTGTTGGACCATTTTTATTACGACCCAATTAAAAGGGCATTTTAATATTTGTGCCAGGATCCAGGAGAACCGAACATACAAAACACAAACCCACTATCAGTTCAATATTTGAACATCCCCCTTATGCAAAACATGCCTCCCTATGCGAACAACTAAACGAGTCTATTCTGTCGTCTCAACATTCAAACATTGCCACCATGTGACCGGGAGATCTATAACCCACCTAGTAGGAAAGCTTAAAGATCTATAATCCGCTTGGTAAGAATCTGGGATATCAATGAGCCACTTGGTAAGAAACTGGAGTATCGATAATCTGCTTGGTAAGAAAGAGGTGATTTATAATCCGCTTGGTCAGAAATGTTAAAGGCTATAGGACAGAGGCGAACAGTATAGGCAACTAGAAGCGAAATCAGGAAGCTAGATTGAGCACAATACTGTGTTGGAGATCATTGACCCAGTGTCCCTACAGCACTCTACAACGTTCTAGCAACTTCTAGAACGTTCCATCATGACTTGTGACAGTTCTGTGATGCCTGCATGTTCAGTTATTTATCTCCTTGTTGACCGGAGTTTTGGCTATTTATCTCCTACAAGTTCGGACTTTACATTAGCTCCTTGTACATCGGATATAGAGTAGTATATATGTCCTAGAAGCGACAGGAAGGTCTCTAGCTTCCTGATTTCGCTTCTAGGTGTGTTAGATAGATATTTATTGCAATGTATAGCTTCCTGATTTTGCTTCTAGTCTGCCTAAGCTGTCTGCCTTAGTCCTATAGCCTTTAACATACTGTACAAACTCACCTAGAAGCGAAATCAGGAAGCTGGAGTTCTTCCTGTCACTTCTAGGTCTTATATACTGTGCTACATCCTATCTAAGCGGAAGGGTAGCTCCTGACACGTCATATAACCGATAGGAATGGAGTATAGCAAAGCTCCGAGACTGTAGGAATAATAGATCAAAAGTCCGGACTGAAAGGAAGTAAATAGATAAATGTGATGGAGCTGTCAAACCATTGATGGAGTGTTGTAGGGTGTACAATGTTGTAGGACGTTGTAGAATGCTGTAGAGACGCTGGGTCACTGTACCTCAACAGCCTCCCCTGACCCAGTGCGTCTCCAGGATCCAGAAAGTCTCCTAGAGTCGGATTTGGGCCAGAATGAATAGGTATGATGTTTGGGAGCCCAAGGACGTTGTGTAGAGTTGATAGAATGGTAATAAGTCGATGGAATAGATGATTGAGACGTTGGCAAGTTACATGGACGAGTAAATGCAATGTGAGCTCGTTGAATGGGTGCAAAATGCGATGGTGGAGCCAATGGAATGGGTACAACAGAGCCACAAAGATAGGCAGCCTTGCCAGGAGTCACAAAAGCGGTCAGAAGCGTCTGACCAGCTCTAGAGAACTGTATGAGGTCCTTGGAAATGCTGGAAGCGAAGCCCTTGTCTTGTGTGAAAGTGAGGATGGAGAATAAATTATTGTCTAGTGCAGGAACATGAAGGACTTGAGTGAAAATAAGGGGTTG
The DNA here is from genome assembly GCA_014898675.1 of Athelia sp. TMB. NCBI lineage: Eukaryota > Fungi > Basidiomycota > Agaricomycetes > Atheliales > Atheliaceae > Athelia > Athelia sp. TMB. The sequence continues at coordinate 7,477 of JACXVL010000931.1, read as the reverse complement.
AGATGAAATCCCATTGATGGTGGGAGTGAATGTGCATGTGCCAATGCCTGCAGAGTATACCAAACGCTTCCCAGTGCCCTCTTTGTCTGCCAACTCCACTGGAATGCGAAATGGGCGATAATTAGCCAGCCAATGACGATGTGGAGTCATATGAGCAGTGGCTCCTGTATCAGCATTCCAGAATTTAGTCTTGAGTTCTTGAGCAGATGGCAATGGGAGCTGACTGACCACAAAAGCGTGGGCTGCAGGGGTTGTAGGCGAAGCAGGCAATGTAGAATGGGTAGTAGACGAGGCAGCATGAGCCTGTTGTGTATTGGAAGTGGTTGAAGGGTTCTGGTTCCACCAAGTAGGCCTGGGACCAGGGAAAGCAGGATTAAAGTAGCATTTTTCCGAAGGGTGATTGGTTTGCTGGTTGTGGAATGTGCAAAAGAATTTACTGGACGCTTTGGAGGCCTTTGCAACGTTGGCTGAAGCAATGGCACGCCTAGAACATTGTATCTCCTCAGAATAGAAGGCAGAGATGAGAGAGGCCTTGTCCAGCTTGTCTGTGATCATCAGAGTCGAAGCAAAGCTGTCAAACTCGTCTGGCAGGGCTCTGATAAGGGCCATGCACTGCAACTCCTCATCCAACTTGTCCAGAGTGAAGGATTTGGTTCGAAGATTTTTGATTAGCTGCATGCAGCTCTCAGTGCGGTTTATAAGCGAGGAAAGCGACTCATCAGAGTCCTTCCTAATGGATAGCAAGTCCTCATAGGCATTGAAGCGATTGCTAGGCTTCTGGGCTTCATGGACAGACTTGAGCTTGGTCCAAATGGCCACAGGGTCATCCTGGCAGTCTGTAATGTTGGGCTTCTGCCCAGGGCTAATAGACATCGCTAAAATGCCACAGGCACGCTCAGAGCGGTCCTCCCGGTCCTCAAGCGATGCCAGTTGAGCATCAGTTGGTGGAGACTTGAATTTGGTCTCATCTGGCTTTTTGAGTGTGCCAGAGACCAGCCTCCACAGCTTCTGTGACTGAAGCAGTGCCTTGGTATTGATGCACCACTCCGCATAATTGATGTCTGAGAGCTGGGGGTAGGTGGGTAGGCCTGAGAGCGAAGACATGGTGTAGGAATTGAATGGACAGAGCAAAAGTGCGATGGATAGGGTGGATTTGTTGAAAGAATAAAATGATAAGGGAGCTCAGTGGTGTCCAAGACGTGGTAGGGCTTGTAGAAGCGCTGTAGGCAATGCCAATAAATGTGCAAAGCGATGAATAGTGTTGCAAGACGTTGCCACAAGAGCTAGAGCAAGACACTTTACCATGACAACAGCGCCCTCGTTGCAACAACACCACTAATTGAGTCGGGTGCACTGGGCGCAAACACGGCCTTCTTGGGCCCTCTAGACAACACCTTCTTCACGTGATTCACAGGTCCAACACCTCTGTGAGCCAAATGACTGAGGACTGTGGTATCGGGAACGACTCCTTCGCTCTCACTGGCCGGTTCTCATTGTCTGACCTTCCTCTTGGCTATGGGCACCTTTGGGGCAACTTCATCTGGAGGTGGAGCTGCCGAGTTAGAGCGGGTATGGCCTGTACTCGGCAAAGGAATCCCCAGGATGCGCCCACTTATGATAGATCACTTTCAAATGCTTGCAACTCCATTGATTTTTTCAAATTACAAAATTCAAAATGCATCTGACAGCAGGGGTTCTATGCTACAAACTATCCACTAAACATCTTCTGTAAAATGCAATAGATCCTGTGAAAATGGTCATCTTACAAATAGTGTGGAACATGTGAATGGTTTTTTGAGCCACTGTACTCTACACTGCTGCCGGTGCTTCTGTGTTCTCCTAGCTTACTCTCTGTCTTCTCGCTATGTCAGAAACCTCCTCTACAAGTGGTAAAAGATCATTTACTTGATCGACTGATTGATTGGAGGAAGACTGGCAAGGTTGGAGATGGAAATAACTACCCTAGTGCAGCTTGGACTGCTGTGGTGCAGTATCTGGACCACAAGAGCTTTACGAGAACCAAAACACAGTGTACTTCAAAGTTGGACACAGTACATCATCTATCACTTTCTAAATGCTATTCCTTCTCATTGACACTTCATCTAACAGCTCAAATCTCCCTCCACACAGGACCATATATGTCTGAATTGAGTCATGTTCCAGTGCACACTAGGATAACAAGAGGGGGGCTAACATTGTGGGTGAAGCTGCAAGGGTCACTTTTGACTCTCATATTGCTACAAAGGTATGTCTATATTCTCTCTTCATTAATGGCAAATTAAATCTATTATAGGCTGAGTCTAAGATGAAGGCTTTTAGGAATGCTGGCTGGGAGCACTGGGATAAGATGGAGCTGGCCAATCCAGGCCAGGAGGCAGGGGGTAGTCATGTGCTTTTGCCCCTCATTGCTGATGCTCCTCAGCCTGAGGATCTCAATAATGAAGAGACAAAAGCCAGTACATCCCATGCTGACTATAACCCTGGTGTCACCTCCGATCTATCAAATGCTAATGATCAGATGGCTGTTGATGCCTTGGACACCTCAACTGTTGCAAGAGTTTTGTAGCTCTCATAAATTGATTCTATTTGAACACATAAATAAATAAATATGTGATAGTATGTGATTTAAATAAGGTCGGCATTGTCTTCATCTACTGGGATACCACGCTGTGCACGAATAGCAACATATTCCTCCCACATTGCTTGGGCAATCGAGTCTCTGAGTGCTGACGGCTCTTCATTGATTGCCGACTTGCGGTTTGATGCTTCTCCATCGGGGTCATCTCATCCACCGTGTCGGTTGTTGTCACTGTCATCAATAATATCATCTTGAAGTTCTTCATTGTGTGCGCGGATAAAATTATGTACCACTACGAGTGCGCAGGGGATGCGGGACTGAATTCCAAAATTGAATTCGGGTGCAATGGAGAGGATATGAAAGTAGCGCTTTAACACACCTAATATGTGTTCAACTACATTCTGTGCTGATGAGTGATGTAAATTGAACAGTTCCTCTCGTGATCTTGGTCTGTAGTTATGAATTAGGATATGTAAATAAAAAATATATGAACATACCTGGCACCAGCACGACACCATTCAGCAAGATGATACTGTTCACTCTGATATGGCATGAGAAGCTTGGGGCATGAGGGAAAACCGGCATCAGCCAGGTAATATCTCCCTGGTAGAACATGAAGGCCACCGGTATGGCATATCTCCTCCCACATACACACATCGGTGGCTGAACCCTCCTAGCTGGTGAGAGTATATAGAAAATTGTGAGAATGAACACAGGAAGAGACAGTTTTGCGAAATAAAACCTTTGTGGTTGCGAAATGGGCCATTTGTGCTGCTGGGACTGATATATGAATATGGCTGCCGTCAATTGCACCCAGTGCGCCTTCAAAAAACCTCAACTTTCCACTATTTTTGATGTGGGGATCGACTGGCTTGTTGGTACCTGGTAGGCAGATCCTCTTGGTGTAAAATGGCTTTGACGAGAATACATCTAGCATGTGTTTAAAATATCTACATGTATTTATATTTGTTATTCAGTTCAATCAGATATAACCATGTGACGCGCCTAGAAATTGTCTCGTTTGAGTGTTGAAATTGCTCCACAGAAAACTGGAACCAAAAATAAGGCATTTCAGAGAACATCTGTAGGCATTGTCACAATGATGCGAGGGGGGAAAACACACTTCCTCTCTCCACGTAAAACAAAACCCTACACTATGTCCTCTGAGACTGCATACACATCTTCTAATTATACATATACACGTCCTACGAACAAATGAGGAGAAAAACCAAAGGAAAAATGAAAAAACCCTGATAGCGAAGAGAAAGTGTACAACATGAGGAGGCCTGAACCAGCCGACAAATAGACTACACAGCACAAAGCCCACCCAATGACCTACCACCGTCACAGCTCAATGACTATTGCAACACTGAACCCCACAAGCACACCCAAACCTCGACCTGACATGCGGCCCAACCCAAGTAAACATGCTGCGAGAATGTGAAGCAGAGAGGAGCATACATACAGGCTAGAAAAAACAGATGCTACATCTCACCCCCAATTATCACCCATACTCCTTGCACTAAACACACTCACAATGAACAACCAACAGTCACCATCTGTTACCTCAATACGAGCAACTAAAACACTGGCCGCAATGAACACTAAGAGTCAAATGCTCCTGCTCCACAAATCGAACAACAGCACCAAGACGGCTCACCGCTGCTCATCCAGGGGCAACCCCACCTGACCCACCCCCAAACAAAATCTCCCACTGATCACAAGCGGCAAGACAGAACAGACCCAACAAGGAGTTGCAGACAGGAGAGCACCCAGCGGACCCACATACACAAATAACACCACTAACAACAACCACCCTCTGTGCAAATAGCATACATGCCCCCTGAAACTTGGCCAACACCGCTCCTGACGCAAAAATAGGAGACAAGAGACTAAGGTCACAGTTAGACATATTCCATACATCAGACAACCAAGATGGCTCCATCATCCCCGCTCTGCGCTTTGTGACAGGTGAACCAAATGTCACTACAAACAAGGGAGATGCTACCACTATGGACACCTCCAACAAAGGACCTCTCCCCCTTTCCCTCCCATTGCGCACTCCTTGTGTCAACACCCCCCCCCAATCCACGAGGAACCTGCTGATGCCAACAGTGCTATGCAGAAAACACAGTGAACCTAGTCCACTTGATAATTATAACTATAGTAATTGGTGCTATCCTGTAATGTATAAAACTCAGCAATTGCTGACCCTCTCAATTAATTATTTCACTTTTGTTTGCTTTTCAGACAATTAATGATTGTTCAGCTATTACTAGAATGCTTAATCAATTATCTACTACTACTACTACTACTACTACTACTACTACTACTACTAATGGCCCAGTGGGGTGGAAGAGGTGAGCCGGGTTGGCTGTTGGTCCTGGCTCCTTATATATGGCCCCAGGGGATCTTTCAAATGGAGACATGGGTGACTAAAATAGATGGCTGGCACTGATTATTGATGGCTGGACCAGAGGCTGTCCAAAAGTGGTCAGGTTAGTTGAAATTGATGCCTGGCCCATTTGGGCACCTGGTGGCTGATCAGGGGGCTGTCTCAAAGCAGTCAGGGTGGCTGAAAATGTTGCCTGGCCCATTTGGGCTGCTGGTGGCTGATCAGGGGGTTATCTAAATGTGGTCATGGGTGGCTGAAATTGATGGTGGCTGAAAAATGGGATTTTCACTGCCCCCCGATTAGGCTTAAGGGCGATACCCTGTATGGATAGCCCCTACTCTAGGGTATCTTTATTTGGTATTCCCATACCTGGGGGTGGTCTGGTTGCTGTGCTACAGCTCAATTAGTCGATTATCGAGCTTCTTTAAGTATGTACAGGTACGTGTCCCTGAAGTGGAGGAGCTTCCTTCATCACGTTAAATACATGAATGACTAAGATTATTGAGAGACAAGTGCGAATTTAAATTATCTATTTAACCAGTAAATACATATTCACTAAGATCCATGCTATAGCTGTTGTGTTGTAATACAGTTTCTGCTTGTGCGTGATAACAATTTGTTAAAGGCTATAGGACTAAGGCAGACAGCTTAGGCAGACTAGAAGCAAAATCAGGAAGCTATACATTGCAATAAATATCTATCTAACACACCTAGAAGCGAAATCAGGAAGCTAGAGACCTTCCTGTCACTTCTAGGACATATATACACTCTATATCTGATGTACAAGGAGCTAATGTAAAGTCCAAACTTGTAGGAGATAAATAGACAAAACTCCGGTCAACAAGGAGATAAATAACTGATGTAGGCATCACAGAACTGTCACAAGTCATGATGGAACGTTCTAGAAGTTGCTAGAACATTGTAGAGTGCTGTAGGGACACTGTGTCTAGCCACTCAATACCCTCTCCCAGAGCCTTGCATCTCCATTACTGGAATGCTGACACTGGTGCAACGTCCCATATGTTGGAGATCATTGACCCAGTGTCCCTACAGCACTCTACAACGTTCTAGCAACTTCTAGAACGTTCCATCATGACTTACAGTTCTGTGATGCCTGCATGTTCAGTTATTTATCTCCTTGTTGACCGGAGTTTTGGCTATTTATCTCCTACAAGTTCGGACTTTACATTAGCTCCTTGTACATCGGATATAGAGTAGTATATATGTCCTAGAAGCGACAGGAAGGTCTCTAGCTTCCTGATTTCGCTTCTAGGTGTGTTAGATAGATATTTATTGCAATGTATAGCTTCCTGATTTCGCTTCTAGTCTGCCTAAGCTGTCTCCCTTAGTCCTATAGCCTTTAACAGGTTATGAGCCCCGCGCTCTAGGCACTCTACAAGCTACAAGCTCACTTTGCACATCACTGTGCATCTTGCCATCGCTTTTTGAAGCTCCTGCTTCTGTTTTAGACGTCCTAACACGTCTATTTTCGCTCTTGTAATTTCTACAACGTCTTGGAGCACTCTACACTGCTCCATAAATTTTTGCAACGCTTTAGACGACTCTGCATCGTTCTAGTAGCTTCTATAACCGCATTGGACGGCTCTGCATCGTTCTTTTCATCATTTTAAACACACTGCATCGACTTCACCCTATCCATTTCGTCTTTTGCACACCATTGCTGCAATGTCCTGCCATTCACACCATGCCAACAACGCAATTTTGGCGTCATCACCATCGCTTCAGGCCCATGCAGCTCACGCTTTGGATCACATTCATTGATGACCAGACACGATTCAAGGCTGCCATCCCTCTTAAACGCAAATCTGGCGCTTTTGCAGCGTTCAAGCGTTATAAAGCATGGGCAGAGACCCAGCTAGACTTGGAAATAGCTGCTTTTCGAGATGATAAAGGGGGGGAGTACATGTCTAAGGAGTTTGAGGCGTTTTTGGCAGAGCATGGCATTGAAAGGCAGCACACTGCGAGGAACAGGCCTCAGCAGAATGGTGTTGCAGAGCGAGCCAACAGGACACTGCTGGAAGGAATTATTGCCATGTTGACTGAGGCTGGTCTGTCTGCTCGATTTTGGGGGGAGGCACTTGCAGCATTTGTGCACGTCTTAAATCGACGTTCTGCAGCCCCCATTGATGGCAAGACCCCTCATGAACTTTGGTACAAGTCCAAACAACCAGTTGGTCACCTCAGAGTGTGGGGTTGCCTCGCCTATATTCATGTGCAGAAAGACAAGCGGACTGCCCTTGGTCCGCATTTTGAAAAGGCAGTCTTTATTGGGTATCCTGATGGCTACAAGGCTTGGAAATTCGTTTCACTGGCCACTGGCAAGGTCATTATCTCCGAAAGAGCGGATTTTGATGAGAGATCCTTCCCTGGCTTGAAGGGCCAGCGCTTTGAGGGCCTCTCTGATGCTCTAGAGTCCGATGCTTTACCCCCTTCGCATTCTACAAATTGGGGGAGCCTAGATGACGACTCTGTTGATCACAATT
>JACXVL010000930.1:0-10493 GCA_014898675.1 Athelia sp. TMB | reverse complement strand
ATGTCAACGAAGTTCATTCCCTCGGCATTCCGAACAACAGGGGTGACGAGGCCCTTGGGCGTCGCAACAGCCACGCTCAAATCAACGTAGTCGCGATACACAATCTCGTCGCCCTCGATGCTGGCGTTCGCCGCGGGGATCTCCTTCAGCGCCAGCGTGCATGCCTTCGCAAAAGCAGACATGAATCCAAGCTTGACGTCGTGCGTCTTGAGCACCTCGTCCTTGTACTTGGAACGCATCGACATGAGGCTGGACATGTCGATCTCGTTGAAGGTTGTCAGCGACGCAGCGGCATTCTGCGACTCCTTCAGGCGCTCCGCGATGCGCAGGCGCATGCGGTTCATTTTCACCTGGAAGTGATCAAGCCCTGGTGAGTGGGAAAATACATTGGTCTGGCAAGCGAACATACCCTGGTCTCATTTCTGCTGCCGGCGGCGGGTTTAGGTGCCTCAGAGGCAGAAGGCTTAGGCTTGGACTCCTTGGCCTGCTTACTGGGCTCAGGTTTGGGCTTTGTGGGGGGTTCAGGAACCTTGGACTGCTTGTCTTCCTTGGAAGGCGCGGGGGGCGCCTTGCCATCCTTCTCAACCTGCTGGTCTTTCGGCTCCTCAGTGTCCTTAGTCTTCTCGCCCTCCTTAAGCTCCTTGCTCTCCTCCGTCGTCTCCTGCTCCTTGGGCGATGGAGCTGACGTATATCGATCAGTGAGTGGGGTCACCAGGACGTGACGCGCATTACTCACATTCCCCGGCTTCACCCGGCTCGATCCTGAAGAGGTCCTGACCGACTGTGACGGTGTCCTCCTCATTCGCAAGCAGCTCGACAATCTTCCCGGCCTGCGGCGCGTTGACCGACACGTCAATCTTGTCGGTCTCAATGGTCGCAACCTCCTCGTCCGCCTCGACGGTGTCGCCCACTTTCTTTGTCCACGTCTTGAGGGTACCCTCGGTGATGGACTCGGCCATCTGGGGGACCTTGACGGTCTCCGCTGGTTGGATGGGATCGTTGGTGAGGAATTTTAGTTCCGTTACGTTTTTAGATAGGACATACCTTGAATTAGAGACGTCGAGTGAAATTTGGACCGTCTTGTATATGGACTCGCTGTCTCCCTAGAGGCCAGGCTGAGACTGTGTAATTCAAGGGTATGGTAAAGCAAACGTACCACGCTCTAGACATGGCCACTGCGGCCTGGGCATTCCTGCCAGCAACCAAGCTCCGGCCCCGCGCTACAGCGATGATTTGTCTGGACAGCATTTGGCCCAATTATAAAGAGATAAGACTGGAAGTGGATTTTAAATGCGAGGCTATTAGACACGGGCTCCCGGTAGTTGTGGTGATGATGGTAGTTCGAAACCAAGTTGAGGATGATGTAGCCAGGGCGCTGCGCCAAGTTGGCCCGCTGCAGCCGCCGCGACCCGGACTCGGACTCGGAGATCATCCGCCTCTAACCTTCTACCACCTGGCGGCATACAAGCCGATTGGTCAACACATCGTTCTTGTGAGGGACTGCTGGTTTATCTTCGTGATGTATAACGAGCAGCCATACTTATTTGCTATCCTCTTCAATTTCAGGACTGCATTTTGAACTTGGGAGCGCCATCTGGGCTGTGGCATCCTGTAGCACTAGCTATACGTGCAAGGCCTCGACCTTATCAGCATAATCAAAGGCTTCGTGGGGGCCTAACCAAAATAATTATCTTGGCCCTTTGATGAGGAACTCTATGTTGTAAATGTTGCAGATATTGCCTATCGCAGGGCGTCTCAAACATGTAGAGAAGGAACTGTCTTCGACAGGAGAGCTGTTGGGGGGGCTCCCCCGATGACCATACACAACAATCTTCCTCAATTCCATGATCTCCTATCTCAAGTCCGATTATGGTCAATGGTCAACTAATCAGCTCCTCTGCGCGGAGCGATATCCTTTCCGCGACTCATGTCTGCCGACAATGGCGCAACGTTGCGGTGTCCACACCGACTCTCTGGGATCACATCACTGTGGGTGTGAATCGTGTCTCTTCCAAGTTGAAGGTGGAGTGCGTCAAAACATGGCTCGCGCGGGCGAGGGGCTGTCCGCTGTCGATCAACATTCCTTCAACCCCAGCCCGATCTTTCCAGAATTCGCAATAAACTGCCGTTGTTGGAAACCTTGGAATTGATCGTACTCAATTCCATCAATCATTGAACAAATGTCTTCCAAAATTCCCCACTGCTCAGAAGTGTTTATTTAGACGGTCACCCCCCTGGCTTCCGGACATTATTCCAACCGTCGTGGATTCAAATCAACCATTTCGATGCATCCCGCTGCTCAACACAACAGAGTTTAGCCCTGTGGCAGTTCATGCCCAATGTTGTTTCGTTTACTGCCCAGTTGTACGCGGATGCCCTTGAGCCTTTCTGGTCAACTATCCCGCACTTGATCCAAACTCGAAATTCTAGATCTGAGGTTCGGGTCAGATATCGCATTCATCTTCGAAAATCTTGATTTGCCCTCCTTAGCATCATCTTTCACATTCTTGAAATTGGATCATGGCCCCTCTAATGACTGCTGTATATCATCGCTGAAATCACGGTTCTTCAATTCCTCACGCGAACATTGGTCAATGGGAGGAGCTCCTATGATCATGTCCCAAACTTTGGACTTTGTCGTTGGCATATGCGAACGGGTTCCCGATGCAGAGCTTTGTGGACATGGTTGGGTCGCGGTGGAGGTTGGAGCATAGCTCTGCGGTCGAGGAAGGCAAGGCCACCCGCATTGAATCTATTGCCATCTGCCAGATCCCAAGTTTGACAGCCTTCAACCCAGAACAGTTGAAACGTCTGGAAGCGCTCGCGGCGGAGGGTTTGGTTATCGACATAGAGGTCAAAGGAGCACGCGTTGTCTTCAGAAGGGAATCAGTGCTGGTCCCTATAGATTCAGTTCAGCTCTCATGATGTCTCTGTGAGCTCTTCAAGTTCAACAGAGTATTGGACGAGGAGAGACGATTTAAGATCGAGGAGCACTGGAGCTGATATTCGGTGACCCCGCAATGATTCTCAGCAAATAATTCCACCTGTCGAGCGCGGTGAAGATACACGTATATTGTGACTAAAATCTAAGCATGAATAGGATTGTGTGTCTACATATATTTGCCTGATCTGAAAATTTAGCCCTCAAATGCATTGCCTTGAGGCTGGCGTCAAGCGCGACGCAGCCACCCCACATCTAGACCGGTCATGGTCCTCAAGCTCTCTGGATAGGCGTGATTGCTCTCTTTCAGTAATGCGGCCAACTGGCGACAGATGTCAATAGGATAATAGAGATATTCTGCTTGAGGGAATCCAGGGTATTGGTTGAGCGTTCTATAACGTAGTAAGAAAAAGTGGTAGTTTCAAGAACGATACGCTTACTCTTTGATGTCCGCTGTAGACCGCCCCAAGATCTTGAATAACACTTTGGCAGCATTTATGGCGCCAGATCGGGGCATGCTATACTGACTAGGCATATGGTATGCAAGACGAATGCTGGGTTTGAAAAGCCAGACCTGCAACCAAAAGCATATATTAGGTAGCGAAGCACCTCATGTGGGTGGTACTTGCCAGCAATCGAGGTCGTTCATCCTCTTCGTCAGATATAACAAACCGATACGTCGCGTGTGCATTTACAAATTCCATCATGTCTTCGACAATGAATGCTGACAGAGGAACTCTCGTGGGTCTGTAATAAAGTGAGTATGTAAACAAGGCATATATCACAACTACACTTGGGACTCACTGGGAAGCATGACTCGAAGGACAGATTGCATACTTCGCCAACCTGTACACTGTCATGTTCATTTGAGCGCTTTCAGAGTAGTGGTCTTGACACCGGCCGCTGATTGCACCGCACAGACAGCGCACCAGTCGCCAGTCTTCCTCTTGCTGGAAACGCGAATAGATGTCCATCAGCACAACATAGTTACAACGGCAAGAATGAGAAACGATGTGTTCTCAAGCGTAGCTCCCGAGACGTGAACCTTGATAACACGAGAGTTGTTTGAAAGAGCAACCGGTGCGAAGCACCATTCATCTTGGACGTTTTGTATCAACCAAAAGCATGGCTTGTCACTGCCTCAAGAGATCACCGCCGCCATTGCGCTGCATGCAAAACCAACTAGGGCTTCGCACCGCTGGCAAGAAGCGCAGATAGCTCCCAAAGCTAAGCGACCGTCGGTAGAGAGCCAACGCTGGTCTTCTTGATCGCCCGGAAAAGAATTGCATGGGAGGGAGTAAAACATAATATACATACCTTTAGCTGCTCAGCTGCGTGAATGTTACCCCTGACAACGGAAGATTCCTCAAAGAGGATGTAGCTGCCTCCAACCAGCGCCTGACCGACCTCCGGCCAAAAACCGCGACCACGCTTGGCAACTTGTTCATGCAGACTCTGATCTGCGTGACACATCCAAGCGTCAACCAACTCCTCCCAGTGTTCCGAAGGTAAATCTCTATATGAGCTAATTTTTGCCGCCTGGATCAAGGGGAGCGAACATGAGGCGCAGATGAAGCTGGTAGGCTTGGATGCTGATAATTGTGTTGCGTCATAGAGAGGAGATGCATCTGAGCTAGCAGCTTGATTGCGCGAGTCCAAAGTCGTCGGGAGCTTCAACTCATAATGTCCTCTTTGTGGTTGCAACTCCACCTTTCGCGATGAAGTTCGCACAGGCAGATCCAATTCGCTGGAGCTTTGACGGTCACCACTTTCGATGATGATTTGACTCCTATCGTCGCTACTGAGCATAGGCGATAAAACTCGTGCATGGGCCGTCGCCCCTGGGCTTAGATTGGGTATCGTTAAGAATGCAAGTACGTGGTTCAAATTCTCGTGATGTTCGGCCACGTAGTGAACATCGAGCATCGCTGCAACATAATCGTTTGAGTGGATCGGTCGACGACGATGGGCAGCATTATAACGTACAGTGCAAAACCGTTGCGTTCGCAGAAGTCATGCTGGACCCACTTTTTGACGCTCGCATTTGTTTGAACTCGTCCTTTGCTGCCGCCGCCGAGGACTTGGCGCTTGATGGACGCAGCCAAGCAAAAGACGGTGCTGACATGCTCCTACTCCGAGAGTTCTTGCGCAAACGTGAAACGCTCGGCGATTTAGCTATTGTGCGACTAGCTGTAAGTCCCGGTGTTGTCTCCGGACGGGTTGAGGATGAATCAAGGCTCTTTTGAGACTCAGCGAGGAGAAACTCGGGCAGTGTCATGCGCTGCCGCTCGGTGTCTCCCAATCTTGAAGTGTCGAGCACGGCATCTTGCCCATGAAGACGGCCAGCTTTGGAGTGAGTGGCAAGTTGATCAACGAAAGCCTCCTGTTTGGCCAAACCCCGCTGCCGCGCCTTCTCCACCCTCGAACCCATGCCTCCTTCAACCACAACAAGCTGATCTGTCATCTTGCGATCCGATGCCTTGCCAATGAGATCCATCATATGATCAAAATCCCTCTCTCTCTGCTTTCCTTCCGATACTGCCGAACGTCCTCCTAGCCTTCTAGCATCCTCCATCGCTGCCAGCTTCGACGATTTAAGCTCCACGCGTTGATTGTGCAACTGCGGTGCAGCGATATACAACCTATCAATGGCCATGGTAACTGCTTCGAGATCCAGGCGCATCTTTTCCGAGGTAGTAGATGTGGTATTAATCTGTAGGGGCTGACTCTCTTTTGTTTTCATGGAGTCGATGGACGCGCGCGAGCCATGCTCATATTCCGGTAGAGCTTCGCCACGATTGTAATCCCCGATTTCGTACTGTGGTGGCCGATTACTCTCCAAAGAAGAGCGCGACAATCTTTCCGTGCGTTGTCTGCACAGGGAAAGAACCATTTCGAGCTCGTCGTCAATCTTGGACCAAAGGAGCGCACCTTCCACGGCCAAGGTTGGATGAGATCCTGGAGACACTGCGTCCCCCTTAGCCTGCCTCTTAATTTGCAGACTGCTGAGTTGGCGCTTGAGAACGCTATATACGTTCCCCGGCGATGAAGGTTGATCTACAGTCTCGTGGGGATTATGGTGAAATCCTGCACTGAGTTCAGCATCATCTGAGCACATGCTGTGCACGCGGTCAAAGTCCGTTATAAGAGAGACGAGTGCTCGCGCGAGTTGAGCATCATCTGGTGTCAACGATAGAGCGGCATCATCCACTCGCATACGCAATTCTTCCATCAGCTCGGTTGCATCACGGGATCCTAGAGCTTCCTGCCCTATGCTCAAGTCTTTATCCCTAAGATTGGCCAAAACGGTCTGCAATGCCGAGCCAGGCTGCATCCCGACATCAGTCTGTGGCGTAGACGAGGGCTTTGTTATAATAGGTGAAGAGTGGCGGCGGTCGGGAACGATGGGGCTCCATGCGGTATGTGATGCAGAGAGGATGTTGTTCAGCGTCATTAGACATGAGTTTTGCACGTGAACTATGGAGGGCATGATTTCATGCTGAACGGTAAAGTTAGTATTAGCTGTTCGTCGATCATCGCAAAGAACCACTCACACGACCCATCAAATCACTAGTCTGTAAGTTCAGAGTGCTTGCTAGTCGTGACAGTCCGGCTTGAGCATCATCCTGAGTAGCCAAGTTGACTCTTTCGTTCGCAAGTTCATCAAGCAGGTCATCTTGAAGGAGCCGTTCCCTCTCCGCTCTGGATGGAAAGGGTGTTGGTATCGATGTGTTAAGAGGAACCACACCCGTTACCGGGGCCTGGCATTCAGACCTTGAACGGGTCAATGTTGCCATGAGCCACAGTTAAGTACTGCTGGACGAGGAGGAAGCTACAAGGGTCGATAGCAAATGATGCAGTCCTCTTACCAGCAGTTTAACCCCTGAGTAACTCCGAGTCGCCTCCCTTTCTGGCAAGTCAAACTTCCTTCAAATTTCCTTTGTGAATCACTTCCTCGTAACCTTGTTTGAACGAATATCGGACAGCGGATCCCCAGTTGAGGACCAGTAACAACTCGCAGGACAGTAAGCTGGATAGCCAATAAGAGGAGACGCCACTGAAGGCATGTATCAATGTCAATTATTGCCCGTCACGGTACGTACTACGGTTCCGCCTTTCCCTAACTTTCATGTATGACTCTGAGAGAGGTACTTAATTGCTTCGTTGACTATGCGTGTTCCGCCACGCGCCAGCAGGGAGAGGAGGTTTGGAACACCTCTCTCACTCCACGAAGCTGAAGGTTTACTACTGGATCGGCGGTGAAAACATTTCCCGACATGAGCCGACACTGGCCTGTATGTTACACGCGCGATCTTACTGGTGACTTATCGGATGAAGTCCACCAGGAGATCATTCACTCGGACGGTGTTTCAGAATGTTGATCCGTCGAGCGTGCTCAGTCTCGCAAGCTGGAGTTACAGTTGCCTCTTGCGAATAGGGCGGTACGTATCAGCAGCCTTCAATAGTATACCTCCTTCCTTGTGAACTGGGTATTTGAAATTGCTCATCGCCGATGGAAGAGGCTTTTCCAAAATTGCAAGTGACAAGGAAGTCAGTCCTGAAACTGAGGTTGCCGAAATCTTCGTGGTTATGCTCGTGCATTTCTATATTCCAATAACTCCAGAATTCTGCCGCAGCCCACAAGGATCTCGGAGGCTCACGGGGTGCGACTATTCTTCTGAGATATTGCTGACATGAGTCATGAGACTATCGCAATCATTGCCCGAGAGCGCATGCCAGCCATTCCCACTACCGGTTCATGAAGCTCAATCAGACTCTGGGTGGAATCATCACAATAGACAGGATAGCTGGTTCAAATTTGGTATGCCTTTCTAAGCTATGAGGGCGAGGTTCGTCAAAAGTTTGCAACGTTGCTGATGTTCAGATTCAGGCTTTCTCAGGCCACTGAACTTTGGACTCAAGAGAGAAGCAATGATGCTAGAAGCCTTGCTCTTGTATTTCCAGTTACTCCGGCGGTCCGGACGATCAGATGGTAGGGTGAGCGTGCACAGGTAGACATTGATGTCTAAGAAATATTTGAGCTTACGCTTATCTAGTTCATTTCCCTGTCACATCAGAGCAGAGGAAATCAATGGCTATCTTGCTGCAATCGCTTGGCATCTGAGTGCCGAGGGATCAATAGTATTCACGACTAGGACTATGACGACGTAGTCAGAGTGCTGCCCTCTCCCAAAACTCTAACGATCCGGACCACCGAAAACTATCGATCGGTGAATGCTCTGACCATGTAACGTTATATCTATAGGCGATCCACATGTGCCAAATTCGGCAGTACCTGGACAATGGGACCTAGGGGGTCAATGACCCATAGGCTGGCGGCTTTATGGGTACACTATCACTACCAATGAGCGGCTCAGAATCAGGACATTCGCAAGAAATTTTAGAAGCTCCAACACCTAATCTTTGTGTCAGCAAAATCAAGTTTGAAGAAGGAAGAAATATGCGGGGCTCGCGCTACGCTGTAGTATCCAGAGTATGGCGTTTGCAGAATGCCCCCATAATGTGTATGGTCTATGATTCCCAGGGTACGATACCAATGCCGAAGCAAGACGACAGTTCATCTTCTCCCTAAATGGCTCCATTCCACCCTGCGCAAGAACGAGAGTCTGGGCGTGCAAAGCTGCACTAGGCGCCAATTTGTAAGAAGGTAATTGGTTTGTTTCAATGCATTTTGATTTGCTCGACGCGTGTTCGTTTACTGATACTCAAAGAGTAGCGGGAACATGCCATTGCTGCGAGTTATTAGTGGTACTTTAGGAGCGCCACTGTTCGGATATTGGTTCGGTGCTAGTGGGGGAAACAAATAGGATCAGTGCAAGGGATAGTAGAAAGTTGGTCGGAACCGAATGGCCGTGGCCCGTCGAAGCCGTTGGACCGAACGCAGCGAATGCTAGGTAATTATCTTTTCGAAGCGCCCCACGCAATGGAGGATGAGATCGCGACAGGTGACTCGAAAGTTTCGCCAATGATCTGGATACAAGCAGCCTGGCAGAA
Organism: Athelia sp. TMB; assembly: GCA_014898675.1. Taxonomy (NCBI): domain Eukaryota; kingdom Fungi; phylum Basidiomycota; class Agaricomycetes; order Atheliales; family Atheliaceae; genus Athelia; species Athelia sp. TMB. The sequence continues at coordinate 1,537 of JACXVL010000930.1, read as the reverse complement.
CACAGATGTGATAAGCATCGAGGCCTGTGAAGTGATAGCAAGATCCAATCGAGCGCCACAGCTCATACCGAGTTGCCCAGAGTGGGCTTTACCGTAATGATAGACGTACTAAGCCTGAGTGCTCAAGAGTTTTCGGTCCAGGCCGGCTTGTCATTCATTACCAAGTGTTGACCAGCCGCACTGTCCACGATCAATTCGCCTCGGCCAAAGATAAGCAGAGATTGTGCAAAGCAATTGCAAAAGACGAGATTGGTGGCCCTGCAGCTGTTCCCAAAGCGGTAAGGATAGTGTGCAGAGTATATTTTCACAGGCCACAGAAACTTGAAAGTGATCGCTCTGCCTGTTCTGGAGCTGCGCGGCTTACAGTGGCTACTGTCCATATTCAGTCTGCAGCGCGATCAACACGACGACATCCGGAGAGATCAAAATGCCTGCAGCATAAAACATGTGGCCAGAGGACCTCAGAGGACCCAGCCCACCTTCAACAACGTTGCTCGCTTGACAATGCGGCCTGCCGCCACGAGCGTCTAAGTGGTATTCAGGGGAAGAAATAGGCTTTTCGCGTGATGCCTGCTTGCATTTGACGCTTCCAACATTCCATTAGTCCGTCTGCTGGTCATCTCTCTACATCACGACATATACTACAACGTACTTCATTTTTGCTTGCTTTTGAACGACTTCCACTGCTTCTTAGGCGCGCTCAATCGGCAGGCCCACGCTTTATCACATTGACACGAACCCATAACGACTTGCAAGGTGCTTGAATTCGCTCTGTGCTAGGATGAATCGACGTGCGTGTTACCAGACTGTATCCTGCTGTTTCGCGCTTAATCCACTGCAGGTCCATCCATGGCTCAGGCTGCGCCTATTCCGAGCCACTTGACTGATAACTATGCTTCCTCTCTTCCCCCTTCTGGTCCGGGCTCTCCGGCTTCGAGGAGGGAGAATCCGGCGAAAGCGAAACGCAAACAGACTTTGCTAAGCTTATTGGATGCCCTGCAAGAGCTGAGCCAAGACGCAGGTGCAGAGGAAGTTGGTGCGTCACGTCCTGATTCCTATTCGGCCTAAGATTAAGTCGCGCTTGGCAGGTGGAACTGAGAGAGTGAACTTTGACGACGATGGGGATGTCCGTGAGTGTCAGCCATTTCTTTTCTACTGATGGTATGCTCACCGGCACATAGCGACCGTTGACGAGCACCTGCAAGTTGCGGGCGCCGACACATTCAACAAATTCCAGAAGTAGCCTCATGTTCGGTCACTAGCATTAATGCATAATCTCACCATATTCTTCTCCGCAGGCGCATCAACAATCTAGATAAGGAGGTGAGGCTTTAATGCGCCTTGTGACCGCAGAGACTTACGGCCAGCCAGCTCCGCAATTTCGCCAATGCAACGCGCCAACTTGGCAGTTCCGTAGGCATTCTGGCCTCCGCATTTCAGCTCAGGGAACGCCTGGCGCGTATCCTCTTCCTCTTTCGCGAGAATGCTGCCTCCCTCTTCCCCCGCAAAGTCCATCGCCAATCGAAGGAAACCTCCA
>JACXVL010000093.1:175501-207069 GCA_014898675.1 Athelia sp. TMB | reverse complement strand
GAAGACACTGGAGGATAATTATTTGCGCTGGAGGAGGCTCTAGATCTTCCCGGCGTTGGAATAGCACTGGGCCTTCCGGGAGTTGGTATACCTGACTGCCGAGGCTTTCCTGGGGTCGTAGACATGGTTGATCGAAAGGCTGTTGCTTTTCTGTACGCGTCGCATGTATTACCGCGCTTCGGAAGTAATCACACGTGGCGCGCCTGAACAGGGCTCCGGTTAATACACCCGGAGCTAAAATACAGCCGCAGGCAAGCAAAGACTAGGCTATAAACCGTAGCCGTATATGGTGTCGGCCGTAAGCTGTTGGATGGTGGAATCTTGCCACTGTCGTATTGTACATGTATTTCTTGGCATCTGTAATATGACCTCACTGGTTGTTCTTCTACTCCACGTCCTTAGGTCTCAACATAAGCCAGACGGGTCTGATATGGTACACAGGCAGCGCGGACTGTACCGCCTGCTGAGCAAGCCAGCACGCTGATGGGTATGGTATGGTACTGTAGGATGGCTGTTACAGTATATACATACAGCATGAAAGGCAGATGTGAGAAAAGTAGCTAGCCACCATCAAAGACACGATAGCATTAAGGTGTATTTGCTGTGGGATATTTTCAGGTTTCAAAATGTACAGCAACTTGCACCACTTAGTTTGTACTAAGTGAAAATTACCTAGCAGTTCTGTGACAACTGCTGTGACCCAATTGAAAATTGATTTTTTTCATTATAAATACTTGCTGGGAGTGGGCCAATAAATGACGGGGCACTCATCCCATTTTTTTGCCCACACAGCATGACAGCTTATTGTATCTGCAGCCACGCCATGACTGAAGGGGAAAGTGCAACAAGGAACTAGAGGGCAGAAGTAAAGCAGGGAAATAAATGCAACCAGTGAGGAGCAAAACGACATCACAGAGTAAGAGATCAGAGCAAAAGCGAAGGGAATGAAGAGAATAGTAGCTGTAAATGATCTTAATTGGGAAAGATACCTGTCAAAATAAATCAAGAATGAGTGATTGTTCATGATCCGTATATTGGAACAGAGACACCCCAGAATTAAAACAATAAAAAATGGGGTAGTAGACAAGCACCTATTTTCAATCCCAGGGGAAAGAACAAACTCACTCTTACATTTGTAAATGGACTCGTAACACTGTCTTTAGGGTGTCAATACTATAGAGAGATATCCTACACGTTGGCAGAAACTAAATTGAACTGTCACACCGGCTATCAAATTTGACTTAGCTCATTCACATTTTGAAATGGCTCTCATTTAAAAATCAATTATGGTAGATAATAACCCACAGCAAATATACCCTACTGTGTTGGCACTACTGTACCTTTACGACCCTAAGTTCCCGCTGTCATATCATGATATTGTTTCATGATTGGACTGAGTGAAAATACCATGAAACTGAAATAAACAGGAATAATCATCAGGAATTGCAATCACCAGCTAATTACGTAAATCCGGTAACCTTGAGAAGTAGGAAAATGCAGACATCTCAGGCATGCACAGTTTCTCTGAATTCAGACCGCATTGTACAGCATTCCAGACAGCTACAGTTGCAAGATCACACGCTGCCATCTGTGAAAAGTTTATTTTAATCCACTTTCAGTTCATTCAATATACTGAAGCCGGTTTCACTGAATTTTACGTCTTCATTATGTGGCTCATTCCCACGCGGCTCCCACCCAAACAATAAGAAAGAAGCTTCTTGTATTGGGGCCAGTTCCAATAAAGTTTGATGGAGCATGTCAATTGGTCTGCACAGAGTGCTGATCATACAGCATCCCATTTCAGAAATGCAAAGATCCCACAGCATGCTTCTTTTGTGACTCACAGATCATTAAATGCACACAAGAAAGTCATGATGATTGCCCCGAGACAGTGGAAAGCCCTAGCAACTCCCTGAAGCTAGAAACAATTGAAAGCACTCTTAGTTTGTCAGAAAAAGAGCCAAGCCTGCAAATATTCAGTCATAAAGAATTCAGAACCCAGAAACTATTTTCTATTGAATAAAGATGTCACATGGCTATGTCAGAATCACCTGATCAGTAGGTGGCTGTGTTTGATATGTCAGAAAACATGAGAATGACAAGCTGACAGGACTGAAAGATCAATCCTTGGAAAATAGCAACAATTCTCAGAATATTAGAAACATGGGTTTGCCTAATTTTACTGGCCAATCAGAGTTCAGGTCAGCGAGTATCTGCACAGTCACAAATGAATACCTTCACAGTTATGGGACAGTGTCCTAATATGGAATGTTAGAATAGTATATAAGGACCACACTTTCAGTAGTTTTAGATAAGCAGCCCTGAGCACCTCTCTCTCTTAAACCAAGACAACCTGCTCCAGTGTATAGTTGCTACAGTCAATAAAGTGATTGACTCCAGTAACTTTGTGAATGTCTGAACACCAGTAACCTGATTGTTTGTGTTTGTTTTTGTTTGTTTCTGTCTGTGTTTTGTTTTGTTTTGTTTTGTTTTGTTTTGTGAGTGTGTTTGTTTCCGCTTGTATCATTTCAGGTGAAGTTTGAGTCAGAGAGCTCCAGGTTTGTGTTGGTTTGTTTTACAGTCCTAAGTGAAGTTTGAGAGATAGAAGTAGCCTACATGTTGGGAACTTTTATCATTGTTTTTGGCCAATGCCTTTCTTTGAACGACTGATTCAGCAGCTTAGGCTCTGAATATTTGTTTTTCAATTTCATTTGTTTTTCTTTTAGTAGACTTCAGTCAAGTGACTAGTCTTACTATACTAGCCTGTTTTGATTAGTAACAACTCCTAATTTGCACACTATAAACCCTCAAACCGATTAGGCAATTTCGGTCTAACAACTGACCCAATAACCTAAGGTTTAAACCCATAAACCAAGCTTACAGCGGCATGGCTGCTGTGATGCCGTGCAAGTCGGGACCTGTGGTGTTGTGACTAAAGCAGCTCACATGCAGGCCACAAACCGCAGCCAAACACACTCTTATTCTCAGCCCTTGAACTGCTCTCCGTGTTCCAGGAAGCCTACTCAACCTTTAGGGTAGCAAGCTGCTCGTCTCGTGAAATCACCTCAAAGTGCTTGAAGAGGCTGGTGTTCCTTCCATCTGGTTTTGTACGATAGTTGACAGCCTGGCGGACATTGGCAGTGGACCTGGTATCTTTAATAATTATAATACCAGCAGTGCTCCAGAACCCTTTTTGATTAAATGCACCTACAGCTGACCTCCATAATTAATCATTCCGCAAGGGCGCGGGCCTACAAGCCAGCAGCCCGTCTCTCCATCCAGCACGGATATGTTGACAAAATGCAACACACATGCACAAGGAGGAACAATTTTCAAGCCAGGAGATACGTTAGGATGCCCCCGAGAACGGTATGGGATATACCGCCTCACGCAGCCCGCACAGCCTGGTCTGGCGGGGGCGCGAGTCTTGCTTGCAGTCCAAGGGATTAGGCGAGGGGTATTGATTGAAAACCATTCTGCTACCTAACTATCTACTCTAGCTAGTCGTCGAGATCTGTAACGTGCGGCATAGCCCTTTAGCAGAATAAATTAGAAGTAAAATAAAAAATAAAAAATAAAAAACATTCCGCACGTACTAGCTGGTTAAGAAATTAATTATTGTCCAGCCATTGCTGGGATGCTTAATTAATTATTCACTGCTACTGCTACTGGCCCAGTGGGGTACTAGAGGGGTTGAGCTGGCTGGGCTGCTGGTCCTGGCTCTTTATACATGGGCCTAGGGTGACTTCTCAAAGCGGACATGGGTGACTGAAATTGATGGCAGGCCCTGATGAATTGATGGCTGGACCAGGGGCTGTCCAAAAGCGGCCAGGCTGGTTGAAATTGATGGCTGGCCCATTTGGGCTGCTAGTGGCTGACCAGGGGGCTGTCCCAAAGCGGTCAGGGTGGCTGATCTTTTTGGTCTTTTCCTTTGTTGTAAGCATAGATGCTGTGCAATCCAGCACATTGGTGCTGACATACTATAATAAGATCTTGTTACAGCATGACAGTGTCTTGGTTCACATGGTTTTCATGGTTGGGGTGCGGCCTGTGCAAGGCATCATCCCACCCCAATGTTGGGCATGAGGTGGTTCCTTTCTCTCCGAGACATGAGAGAGTTCACATCTTGTGCTTCTGGTGCATTCCTGCCTTATTGTTTGCTGTGCATTGGAAGCTTAATTAATTTTGATGTGTTTCAGGACTGGTGCACCAGACTCAATTCCACTCCCTTCAACAATTCTTTCGGCATTGTCAACTTCATCAATCTTTTCCTCTTCTATTTCTTCTGTGCCTGCTTCCTCCTCTCCTCTAATCTTGGTGGAAGCTTTTGTGCGTCATGGTGATGTTGACGTCTTCATGATTCATTGTGGTCGAGTAGATCTCTCCCAAACATATCTGCTAGTTCCAGATTATCTGGCTGTGGAAGTTGCCAGGTTTTTTGGCCATGGTCGCAACTTCTCTATTTTTTGTACTGTCTTTCTTTAAAATCATCGGTTGGCTGGGTTTTGTGATCCTCCTTTCCTGCCGGTCCCTCATTTTGTGGGCTTTCCTCTCTTCCTTCCTCGGGATGATCACATTGAACTCCTTCGACAAGTTGTGTGTCTTCTTTTCAGACCTCTGCTCTTCCTACATGTGCTCAGTTCAGATCACTGCCACTATGTGGTGTCACACCATGAAAAGGTCTCATGTTGAGATCATGGTAAAAGAATGATCATTCAAATTTGGGAACATAATATTACCAGTCGGTCACATGACAGGTTGAAATATAAGCTCATCAAAAGGAGGTATAACAAAGAACCTCTCAAATGGGGGCATCTAGAAAATAAATGGCATCATGCCTAAAAGACCCTACAAAAATAGACGCACATGGCCATACCAAACCATGGGGGCGGACTTGACTCGTTTCAGTACCAACACAGTGGAGACACTCCCAGCTGAACTCAAGATAGGGGCAATTTCCTATTACAGCTAAGAAATCAGGATGCATAGCAGACTATCGGAAGCTACACAGAACCAGCAGTATGGTACCATCCACACTCAAAGCCAACTAAAACTGCCCTGCCTCGGCTATAGCCAAACACAAGCTCAAGCCTGGTTGGTAATAAACTGGAGTATCAATAATCCACTTGGTAAGAAAGAGGTGATGTATAAGCCGCTTGGTCAGAAAAAGGCAATCAGTAAGCCGATTTGTAAGGATAATTCAAGCGGCCTCATAGACGATTACCAAGATAGGAGAAGGGGCTTCCGGAGTGGCTTCGAGAGTGTCCATTGTTCCGCATGGGCCTGTTAGCCGTATGACCGCCTCTACAACATATCTGGTGGAGACACTCTTTGTGGGACGCATGGGCTTGCCAGTGGGTGCTTTAGATGAAGAGCTCTCGGATTTGTTGAAGAAATCGACACGAGACAGTGGGCCTGAATGAGCGGGACTGTACATGCTCGTACTGAGTAGAGTGAGCAAATAGACTAGTATTAGAGAACTGGGACTTACAGGAGGTGGTAGGGGTTGGAGGGTGGCTATCAGAGAATGTTATCAACACAAGAAAGATAGAGTAATGTCTTAAGACATACCTGGGAGACTTTTCGAGGCTCTGAATCCTCAGCTGCACTTGAACTCACTGCTTTGGCTAGCTCATCTACCCTACTTGTCTCACCATCTGTCTTGGTATTTGGGTTCTCAAGCAAAATCTCTGCTGTGATAGGGGGAAGAGCTGAGGTTGACGCAGAAGGACTTGTTGCATTGGTGTCAAGAGGTGAGTCACCATAGGAAGAAGATGGTGGTGTATCGTCAAGCCTGGTGACACCAGCGTCTGATTTACTGTCAGGTGACACAGCTACTTTGCGCCGCTTTGGTGGGAGGACTGACACAAAGGGGGAACGAGAATGTTTGAGAGAGCGGGAGTTAGTACTGCATCGGAATGAGAGTCTTGATGATCTTCTGGCTCTTTGGACTTGATTGAAATTGTATTGGCATCCTTCCAGCTCGCATACCACTTTGTATAGCCCATACTTGCAATTTTATTTACCTTCCAGTGGTTATTGCACAGTCAAAGCTCTGGGAAAACCTTCTCCATCTCACAGTGGACGTATTCACAATCTACTATGCCTGCTTTTCCCCAGGTTAGATATGGAGCCTGTTGTGTTGCCATGTGATTGAGGACTGCTTGAAGATGTGATTGATCATGTTGCCACCTGCATCTTCCACAAACTTCATGGCAACATTCTTACCCTCTGCCATGCAAGTACCTCCACGTTGGGGATGTTTCCGGTCTGGGACTGTTGATATTGATAACCTGTTCTCCTCAGCTGTCCAGTCTTTCTGCTTCCAAAAGCGGACTTTGGGATGTTGCTCTTCTTGTGGTGCTGGTGCTTCTGGGATCGTAGCTGAGGTGGCTGATATAGGAGTGGAAAAGTGGTTGGTAGTGAAAGCACATTGAGCAAGAGTTTGAGGGATTGATTGAGACAGGGTTGCGAAGGCAGTTCTATGTGGTGCTGTCAGAGACTGTGGTGGTACATATGAAGTAGACACACACTCTAAATTCCTGGATTTGGCCAGTTCATTCATGTATGCATGATGTACGGACATATGTGCACAGTTTCCTGAATGTCTTAGCTCTTTGTGTGTTGCTTGCTAAATAATTTGAATGTTATGGACCTTAGAAATGGAGATAAGCAATCAAGTAGCAGTAGACCCTGCCAGGTTAGTTGACTATGTACCAGCAGCTGCTGAAAAACTGTAGTGTACAAGGCCCAGCAACTTGCTGGGCCTTTCAGTTAACTACTACCCAGCACGTTGGTGGGGCATCTAGTTGATTTTTACCCAGCAGCGGGTAGCTGGGTGGCGGGGGGGATTGGGCTGGGCGAACCGGGCGGCGCGGGCGTTTATTGATAGGGGGTGTTCGATATTTTGCCGCCGGCTAGCTGGCGCGGCTGCAAATGAAATTCCGAATTGGGGTATGTTGCTCGTGGGCATTTTTGGGCTCCCAAATCTGGTTGGGCACATTGTGGTGCCTGGGGCAGCACCCGAATGGCCGCATTCGGAATCCGACCTTTCCCGCTGCTGCCGCCTCCCGTTCCGGTTCCGGTTCCCCTGCTCCGCTTCAGCTGCTAGCAGCGCGCAGGCTTATCTGTATGGGGTGTTGGGATACAACTTCTGCGGTGGGATGATATACTCATGGGGGTAATATACTCCCCAAATAAAAGTAGGGATTTAGACATTTAATACAAAAATTTACATTAATAGATGGAGCGCATTTTCTAATTCATCAAGGAATCATAAGTGGCGAGTGGGTGACAGACTGTGAAGGTTACTGTAGCCATCTGTATGGGAGCAACCTGGGGGTCCGTGTGACATGTTGTCACCGTAGCAAAGTCAGCAACCTGGACCAAATTGGCTGTGACATAGCTTGTGCCAGGCAACCTCGGGTGGCGGTGACCTTGGTGCTTCGGGGTATTATTTAGCTCCTAGCAAATATAGGTGCGTGCAGAGCGTGCAGCGGGAGAGTTTAAGCAAATATAACTCTAAAATCAAATTTTAGACATTTTAAATGGAATTTCCGCTATTTTTGAGCACTTTTGCCTTTTGTGACATAGGCTCTTGGTAAGCAACCTGACCTGTGTGACCTGTGACAACAGGGCAAACGAGCAACACAACCTGGGGCCTGTGACGTGTGACGGTTGCTCCCATACAGATGGCTACAGTATGTCGGGCCAGCAACAGGAGGGTGTGACGAGAAGAAGGCGAGACGAGAGATGATGAAGCAACAATGGCGGCGGCGACGACGCACGTCGCTCGGACATGATCGGTGTCACGACCCTGCCTGTGCCATGTATAAAGCCACCGTACAAGCCGTCCAGGACGGCTAGAACCTTTAAAACTACCGTGCTCTCATTGCGAGAGCACGGCATCTATAAACCAGTACAGCCACACGGGTTGATATTCACTGTTACCTTGTCAAGTTCATGTTCCAAGTCTTGTGACTCTTATCTGGCTCAGTCAGCCGATTCATCAGCGGCCCCGCTTATTCATAGCTAATTAGTGTACTATTATCATGTGTATATAAACTGCCTAGGTCTGTGTCGATGTTCTCCATCTCACAGACCTCTTTCGTCAATCTATAACCTGTTCTACTTAACCCTTGTTTGCTCTCTCTTATCGCTCTCAAACCCATTGCTTCGTCCAAGGTATCCACAGGTCCTGACAATCGGGCGGTTCCGCATTTGGGCATCAGCTGTGGCTGATGCTGTCTCCGAGCATTGTAGGCAGCACTATGTCTCCTCTGATCGCCCTAGCCATCCAGTACCCTGATATTGTGTGATGTAGTTTAAGTAATTTATTTAGTTTAATTGCAGCAAATTAGCCCACAGTATCTATGCTACTGTGATTTAGCTGATTTAGAGTCATTTCCCCCCTCAATCACTATCTACTGAGACTCCGAGAGCTTATATATGCTCAGAGACATTTAAATATTGTTCAATGTGCATATTCAAAGTTCTATAACTTGTTTAAAGCAAGCCACCGCTCCATTATTGATCTAGACCAATGAGCTTTTCTGAAGATGATGTCATGCTCTCTATAGTATCTGCACAAGCCGCCAGAGGTATCTGCTACAGTCAAAGCTCTCTCAAAACATATATAATACATGTATAAGCTCTGAACAAGCCACAGAATAGACTCAGAATGTTTTTCAAGGCCTACAGAAGCAGATAAAGATATGACACCACTAATGGCCTGAAACCCGGGTCCCACATGCCTATTGGCCGATAAAAATTAGATCGGACCATTGGAATAGTCTATTGTAAGGTATATTAGTATGTTAGAAAAGACTATACAGGGTAAGATATGTTGTGGAAAGTGGGAAGTCGAAAACACTAGCAAAGAGCATGATGTATACAGAGATTCATTGATGACTTACACTCAAACTCGCAATTCTGCAGCAATGTTGGCCACATTGAAGCGGCCTTAGTTTTCTCGACGCCACATCATTGAAGTAGTACTATGAATGCTAATTCAAGTCTCTGATCAAGTGTGGCGGTAGTGGATCGAATACGATAGAGAGAAAGCTGTTTTGCTGAGATAGCATCCAAATGCGGTAAGTCATGGCTATATCGCTTCGATCTCGTTACTCTAGGCTCCGATGTTGTTTTCAAAACTTGAACTGTATATTAATAGGTCTATAGACTGTATATGGATGGCAGAAATAAATAAAATTGAGTGTTGGGCTCGTGATAGAGCAAATGATGTTGACAGTGATGCGCCACTGGATCGACCGGATCGGGCAATCTTGGCGTTTAGCGCCCATCGTCTCTCTCTCTCTACCTCGACCTTGGCGGCCACAGCAACGCAGGAGAAGCGTGAGGATGGTTGGAGAGCTTATAAAAGGGTAAGTACATGCATATTCATTGTTTTACTTACCATTTTTTGAATTTAGAACCGCTCAGGACTGCACATTGCCGCATGCCAGTCCTGAGCCCTTATTTCCCCCCTTTGCATGCTGCTATGTGCTCTCGTGTACGCGCTCGCATCCTGGACATATGTGCCCTTGCTGTACGTGCTGCTCGTGTGCGCCACGGAAATGCGAACACAGTAGCTGGGGCGCATGTACGCACACACATCTCAGTCCATCCTCACATGATACATGTCATCCAGGGCGCACGAGAGTCCTCGTGCACCTGGTGATGTGTATATACAGTGCTGGGCTGTATTGCGTTGCATTAGCCGGGTGACGGGAACGGGCACTGCCATTTCGGGAGCAAACACGCGCCACACCGACGCGCGCGCGGGGCAGCCGCGCCTGACGACAACGCGTCCATTCCGGGCCAGTGCGCCAGCCAGACCGGAAAGTGGTCCAGAGGAAGGTTGAGGGTCGCGATCGAGGAGCAGGGGGAGGCAGGGGAGGCAGCAGCGGGAAAGGTCGGATTCCGAATGCGGCCATTCGGGTGCTGCCCCAGGCACCACAATGTGCCCAACCAGATTTGGGAGCCCAAAAATGCCCACGAGCAACATACCCCAATTCGGAATTTCATTTGCAGCCGCGCCAGCTAGCCGGCGGCAAAATATCGAACACCCCCTATCAATAAACGCCCGCGCCGCCCGGTTCGCCCAGCCCAATCCCCCCCGCCACCCAGCTACCCGCTGCTGGGTAAAAATCAACTAGATGCCCCACCAACGTGCTGGGTAGTAGTTAACTGAAAGGCCCAGCAAGTTGCTGGGCCTTGTACACTACAGTTTTTCAGCAACTGCTGGTACATAGTCAACTAACCTGGCAGGGTCTACTGCAAGTAGAAGATCACAGCATGAAGCACTCACTGAGAACCCAGAGTCTTGTAGAGGATATGAGTGCCCAAGGAATGGCGAGTCTACTGGTTCTCTCCCAAGGTTAAGGTTAGAATGATTGTCAAAGGAAGGAGGCATAACAGGTCGGCAATGGCTGCTGCGCAAAAGAAGCAAAAAAGGGAGAAGTGCATGTTGAATCAGGAGAGATTGAGCAAATTTCATCATCACTGCTTCTGGTAAAGTCCTTCATCAGAGCCACTGGCTTTAGAGGAGAGTTGAGATCAAGGCGATAACAGTGAGAATGAGACAAGTGTGATGTGCCGACCTGACGTGCCCCCACTGTCATACCATGAATTGGGTTCATAGTCAAACATAGATGAAAAGTAGTTTAATCAAATCAATTCAGAAGTTGCAAAAAGACAAACAGACAACTAGCACTAAATTTGCTAAGAAGGTCTACTGCAGGGATGAAGGCACCCAATGATCCATTTTCCAAGTAAGAGGGATACTCAGAGGAACCATATCCTCCACCTCAGCTTCAGATGAAGGCGCAGAGTAAGGCACCCACAAAGACTCATCCTCCGACCTTACAGAGGTAAGAAGGTGATCAAACTCCTGATTTTCATCAACCAAAGGAGTCCCCCAGGGAAAATGGGTCAAGAAGGGGCTGGTCAACCAACCAGAGATAATGGAAGAGTGAAGGGACCACTTGTCACAAAGACAAATCTCGAGGGTGGATGAGCAGACCCAATCACGATATTCCAAAAGATTATCAATTAGTGACCCCACATAGTACACTGCTATTTGATCCGCAGATGGATTCCAGCTGGAAGTGTTTCGGCTGAAATTGGTGGTGGGTATGCCTGGTAACCAATAAGTTTGCCATCCAGCAGGATACAGCTGAAGCGACATTGTATCCCAGCAGTCCCTCCGGGTGTCCACTCCGGACACAGCCTCTGAAGCTCCCGCCTGGCTCCACGCCCATTGATGATATCATGCTCACGCGCAGATGGTCTTGTATTGGCAGGATCATTTTATTATGGTTATGTTTACTGTGATATGTGTAATAGTGGGAAGTTAAAGAAAGAATAGTAGACAGTAAAGCAAAGGAATTAGTAGGCGATAATAAATGGATGGGTTACAAATTCAAACAGCAGTAGCTGCGAGATCCAGGTCTTGGATATCCACATCCCCATTCTGCAAGTCCAGCTGAGATGCCATGGCACCCGACCCTTTGAGTGTGAGTTCAATTGCATCTCAAGAGAGAGCTGTTGTTCTGGTCATGCGTGCATGCATGGTCTTGTCTTCAGAGATTACCTCCTTCTCCCACCTGCAAGCAACAATGTTAGGATGGAATGTTAGGATGGGAGATATGTATCAATCGGGGAGCAAACTCACTCTCGCCAACCCTCGGACTTGTGATCTTCCCCGTGCTTCTCATACAGCTCATCCAATCTTTTCTCCAAGATGGTCCAGAACCCAGTGTCGCTGCCGCGGCGGCGCCCCACCACTTCCACCCTCTGAGCTTCGTCTTCTTTTGCAATGAGAGAATGCCCAATGTTTCGCTGTCGGGAATGTATCAAAAGAAGTCGGCAACAAGAGTACACGGACAAACTTTACCATCAGAGCCAAATTTGCAAGCATGCTGTCCGGTACGACATCAGGGATCTTCGGCACGTGATAGTCTTTAACCATGTGCCGCGCAAAGACATCCAGGTCAACTGTTTTCTTTTTATTTGTTTTATCACCTGCGAGAGACTGCCAAATCTGGCGGCGAGATGAGAGTCAGGGAGTTTGGTAAAGGTGATTGCAGATTCACTTACAGCCTTCCGTAGGTTGCTCTTGCTGTCATGCACAATCATGTTCATGCAGGTGTTGATTGCAGTACGGACGGTATGGTCTGTTACATACAGCCCCAGTCTTAGCTTTTCGTGGTGATCTTGAATGTAAGTCTGCAAAAGTTAGCACACATACTATCTTGTCGGCAAGGGTTGAACTTACTCCTACGAGAGACCCAATGGTGGAGTACGAGGATGTCGACTTAATGAGAAAATGCTTCACAAGCGATTTGAGTGTCATGAGTTGACCTACTGTACGTATATATATTTTCTCGACTTTAGTTTATTATTTAACACTTCTTGTCATGTGACCTAGACAGCTGTCATACATGTGACTGGTCATCACATGTTCTGATTAGTCGTATAGCATTACAAGACAGGTCTGGGCTCTGGATGGACCGGCTTATCAAGTACCCGGACTCTTACATCATATAGGATGACTGCATGGGCCCCGCTTACTGCGCATTCGTCATCGCTTCGTCATTTGATCAATAAGCATGTCCTAGTTTAGATAGTTTCTCTCATGCATAGCCACATAGTAGATAGTATAAGTAGTAGAGCGAGCTCTGCCTGGAGACCTTAAGCTTTGTCCTCTTCGTCTCCAGACTTAGCCTCTCAGAGATTGTTCAGCTCAATCCTTCACTCTATACACCGCCCAGGCTTACGTTGCCTGTGATCTCTCTAAGTCACTCAACGTCCTTAGTCTAGCTGGGTTAGTCAAGTATTGGACAAGTCCTGACATTGAGAAGCTTCTGTAGTCAAAGCAAAAATGAATATTGAGTGTTACTCAACCGGAAAGACAACTTACTGATTGCTGCTTGGAGGGCTCCCATCCTCTCTCACAGAGCTTCTCAATGTGTGCAACATTGCTAGCGAGATCTTGGATACTATTGCTCAGCTCGCCAACAGCACGATCTTGAATAAGTTGTTGTATTAAAATTTGAGCGAGCTTGTAATCAACATCAGACTGCGGGGTGGCGTCAGCACAGGTTGTGTTCGGGCAGGGCTGGTGCTACTACCTTGGCAAATTGGTGGATAAGCTTTCGCTTGTCCCCGAGCTTGTGCTGATTGATGAGCTTGTCCAGGGCTTGAAGCGACATCACACCCATTCCCGGCCTGGCCGCCATTTGATTTGGTGGCAAGCTGTAGTTGCGCACTGATGTGCCATAGTGTTCTCCAAATCCAGAGAAAGGAGTTGAGTTGGAGAATGAATGTTCTGAGTCTCCGAAAATGTTTTCACTGCTGCCAAATGAGTGAGTGCGGGTGGGCGAGAGCTCTGCGCTGTGGCTGGTTTGTTGACTATATGGCATGCGGCGTGAATAAGGACTTGTCCAAGACTGCGGGGAGCAAGTTGAGACTCGTTCAGGCCCTGGCATTCCGGGAGAGGGCATGGTGGTGGTGGTGAGCAAAATCAACCGTGACCAAAAGGTGTGACTGTGGTGCGCAATGTGACACCACTTTGCCTGCACAATCTGATTCAACCATGCAGTCTCAAACACCTTATGGATCTTTGCGCTCAAATGCAGCAGTAGCAGAAGAGAAATCATGCTTGTCAGTCAAGTCTTCCATGTAGTAAAAGATATATGTAACTTACGCCAGATAGCCTCGTGAATGCTGAATATGGCTTTTTGAACTCCCAGGTTGATTATGATGTCATCTATCCGGCACTCCCAAGCCAGCTCCCTGGGTGAGAGAGCCCTCAGAAGCAGAATACTAAAGCACTCACAAAGATATGAGGACAGTGGAACATGACACCAGACCTCAATTCAAAGACGAGCAAGACAAAACAGGTACACTTCAGATCAAATGAGTGCCTTTAATGAAACTAATTGGTCTAGTCAAACACAAAATGGAAGAACAGGATGAAAACATACCTGGTCCGCCACTCCAAGGCTCACAGCCACCATACAAACATGTGCGCCACGACTCGCCGCCTGCACGGGGAGATGCTGGGGTTCAAGTGTCCATGCCGGTTGATCAGAGTCTTGAAAAGCGTGTGCGAGGGCTGGAGGCACAGGTTGCCGACATGTGCGAGCAGCATCACCGTCATGATCTCCCGCACCGCTCTCTTAAACTTGAAGCTGAGGTAAACTCACTTCAAGTTCAGCTGGCGGATGTCTACAAGCAGCTGGAAGAGTACAAGACAATTGCCTTGGGCATTGGCCCATGTATCAATGGATACAGATTTCATGACCACGATGGGGACTATTGTCGAACATGCACTGACCTCATACCCTTCGAGATGAATTCACAGCTAAATGACAGAACAGAGCCAAGTAGTGATGGGCTGTATCTGTATG
The DNA here is from genome assembly GCA_014898675.1 of Athelia sp. TMB. NCBI lineage: Eukaryota > Fungi > Basidiomycota > Agaricomycetes > Atheliales > Atheliaceae > Athelia > Athelia sp. TMB. The sequence continues at coordinate 192,655 of JACXVL010000093.1, read as the reverse complement.
CATCCAGATAAATGATCAATTGGTTTAGTTAAACATAGAGTGAAAGTTGCTGAGAGCAAGATCGCAGTACCTTACTACAGACTTCACGATTCCATTGTACCACCTCACACGCGAAATCGATGATTTTATCGTGCCACCGCTCGAGAGCTTCCTCAGCATAACCTGTGTATAAGCTCATGAGCACGTTGTGGTTCAGCTCCTTTTGCTTCCAGTGTGAGACTGGTACAATGCCTATTTGAGAGCTTTATCACTGATATCATGTAAACTATGATTATGTAAATGGTACCTGATGGTGGCACCTAGTATAAAATACTACCATTTTGGGATGATCTTTAAACATATAAGCACACAACGGAGGCTGCTCTGATCTTGTTTGAGCATGTATATACCTTGAAATTGAGCCCTACGCCAACAAATTCCAAAGGATATTGATGGAGATACAGGCCTATCAGTGGTTTTTCACCTATTTGATCAATGGCTGATATGTCTTGATCAAGCCGTTGCTATGGAGATCGGACACCAGATTTGGACTCGCCATGAAAAATGCTCCTAGATGACACCCCGACCATATGGGTAGCATCAAATTTCATTTTTCCGATCTGGTGAAATCACCGGATTGGCCATATCTCCCCCCACAGATATACTACTTCCCCGCAAATGGCAGATTCAGATTCTCCTCAAAAATCAGCTCCTGGTGGGATAGGATATGTAATATTTGGGGCGGGAGAATATTTTATGAGCTACCGGAATCGCCCGTAGCACGTGCCACAGCCACCCAATCCAAAAACAGATTCCAGATTCAGATTCCCCTGAAAATTCTGCTCCAGGTGATATATCATTTTGCATATTCCCTGGTCATTTAAAGATCGTCCCAAAATGGTAGTATTTTATACTAGGTGCCACCATCAGGTACCATTTACATAATCATAGTTTACATGATATCAGTGATAAAGCTCTCAAATAGGCATTGTACCAGTCTCACACTGGAAGCAAAAGGAGCTGAACCACAATGTGCTCATGAGCTTATACACAGGTTATGCTGAGGAAGCTCTCGAGCGGTGGCACGATAAAATCATCGATTTCGCGTGTGAGGTGGTACAATGGAATCGTGAAGTCTGTAGTCAACTTGTGGCATGATTTAGGCAATTTTAACAACCCCAAAGTTGATTTCAAGACATGCTCAAGACATGTTTTGTCAAAGTCAGCTAAGTTGGAAATAAGTTATTTGACATTCTGCTGATGTGTTGCCTGTCGTGCAGCAAACAGAAAGAAAGAAAGATTGAGTCGAATGAAGTACAGCTGCCAGTGTTCAAAATGTTTGAGTATATGTGCTCAACGGGTCCTCATAACCTGTTAGAACCTGTACTGTAGTCTCAGACGTTCGTGACAGAAGGACTCTTATTACAACTCGTACCTGTACTGTAGTCTATAGGTAGATTAGTGTATGTAATATATAGAGTGTTGTAACTCTTACCTCAGACGTTTGTGACAGAACGACTGAGGCAGAGATATATCTAATTGGCACAAGATAAACTATGAATCATGTGACATGTGGCATAAGGATGTTCGTCGTCATTGTACGTAGCTCAACACCATGATGGCCTCACGAATTATGGGAGCCCTGTGTAGTAGGAAACATCGCGATGCTCCGCACGGGAATTGCAGGAGGATATCGTGATGTTAGTACAGGGAAGCCTCTTTGATGGCATTTTAGAAAGTTCAGACATCCTATTATGTAATGATCATTTTCTGTAAAATCAGCGACTGGTCCATGTGTTCTCAGTTTTGTGTGCAATGAGCATGAGACTAAAATAAATGACATTGATTTTTGGTGGGTTGTTGCATTTGATACGAGCTTGCAAAAACGCGTGATTCATTGAGTGGGGATGTTTCATTGGGCGGTACAACCCTGTATATCCCGATAAGAATTTAGCCAAATTTGGCCTCCAAATCCCCCCAAAAATCGGACAAGAAATATAAGGAGCGTTCGGAGTCCTCCAAATTGAACATCTCAAATTGCCAGTGACCTAGATATCTGGACATCTGAAGTCTGCCACTCTAACGAGACGTCAATGTCCTTCCGCTACGAGAGGGACTCAGCAAATGAACAGTATTATGGATGCAGCGCATCACCCACCTGGCAGTTTTCCGCTCGGTGGTGGCAACCTCCGTTTTCGCACGGTTCAAGACTTTCTGGAACTCCGCTACCCGATGCCTCATGCGCGAGTGCATGTAGGCTTTAGAACACTTGATGTGATAATGAAGATAGTCCCGGAAGAGTTGGATATGAGAGATGGTGCCAGATGCGATAGTGGGATGGGTAAAATGGCGAGGGAAGAGAACAAAGGTGACATAACCAATGTCTTCAGTATTACGGAGGCCAGGAAGATGGCGAATTTCAAGGGGCGGGTCACGATTTGAGTAGAGAACTTGAGGGGCGTTTTGAATGGTGGGTTGCCTACGAGCATCAACAAATTCCTGCATAATCTTAGCATGAAATAGCGTGTTAAGAATGCTTTGTAACGTACTTGCAGGAAGACCTTTCCGAATATGCGGTCCGTTTCCTCCCTGAAGACTGTGGAGAAAATTACGGTAACACGGTCAGCGGAAGCCTGCACGTAAATGGCTTCCTCGTCGCGATAATGTATTTGCATCAAATCGCCTTGGGTGCCGCCAGATGCCTCAAGATCCTTCTGATTCTTGAAAGCGAGTTCGAACGGTGCTGCTAAAGCGTTGCGCTTGAACAGCGCGATGGTCTTGATATACTCCTCCCGCTCATCTAGAGACCCAGTGAGCTTCAAGAAATGGTAAACTCACACAGGCGCTCTTTACCTCCTTCGGGTGGAACCTGCTCGAGATCAATTTGAAGACTGACATTGTATTCGTCTTCGGCCTGAGACTGAAGAAGGGAACCATATTCACGCTGCAAGACGTCAATTGCGCCGTACTGTGCGAGTTCCGCCCAGCATCGAATGTGCATCGACAGTAGTAGAATAGTCTTGCGATCAGGCGTGGAGAGATGGAAGCGGACTCCGTCATAGTCCACGAACTGAACATCTAACGAAGAAGGTCTGGCAAGACGCGCTCAGTCTGAGTGGGGTGAACATTAAATGAACGCCTACTTCGCGATCTTATCTGCGAGAGTCGTTTGAATGATAACATTATGGGGCTAGTCGGCATTCGTCAGCTGCCTATCGAATGTTCTACTGAGATCTTGCGACTGACTTCAAGTAGAATCATGGTTAGTGTCCGGACGACGAGAGCAAGAGAGTCAGGGCCAACAGCGAACGAGATCGCTGGTAAGGCGCGCGCCACAATGCCAAATACAGCCAAGCAGATAACAGTAAGTGTTTGCGCCAACTTCATCTCTGTACCTCATTGCTCTCTGTGCACAGATCTAGCGCAGTCGGCTCCAGGGATTGATAAACTTGTGCAAATATGCGTAAGTGTGTCTAAAACCGCCCTCGCTGTTGACATTGCTGATGAGTCAAATTAACACAGCTCCCAAAAAGAAAGCACAAAAAATCTCCTTGAATGAATTCTTAGGCGATAGTGGTAAGCATACCAATTGGAATGTCGAAACCCATGCTTCATTACGTCTGCCCAGCACTAGGATCATGGGCTGACGAGATGGATTCCCTACCCAGCGCTCGTGCGTTAAGGGATCTAATGACCCTATGCACAAACTGACTAATGACTGCTGAACCAGCTGCCGTCAAGACTGACGAAGAGCGCGCGCGTGGAAATGATAGATACGGAAGGAAAGGTGACGACTTTTTGTCCTCCAGACGTGAGTGACGAATGAGCCAGGTGCGCGTGCTGCCATCGTAACCTACCCTTCCAGCCGATCGACTTGCTGGACCCCCGCGGGAGGATCTCCCGCTTCCCACACAACCACCGTACACGGCTTTCGTTGGAAATCTTGCTTTCGATCTCACCGAAATCGACCTGGAAGAGTTTTTCGCAGGTCAGAAGGTCAGAATCACCAATGGCAGCGATAGGCCTGTGCTGATAGCTTTACTAGACGAAGACAATCAAAATTATCAAAGATAGGGACGAAAAACCGAAGGGATTTGGTTATGTTGAGTTTGAGGACCTGGATGGACTCAAAGAGGCATTGGCCAAGAGCGGCACGGTAAGAGCGCCCTTCTTAAAAGCACTCATTGAATCTCATTTTTCTCTCACTCGTAGAATCTCTCTAGCCGTACGGTCCGGGTTAGCGTTGCAGAACCGCGTTTGTCTTACTCACCCTATGATCGCATGAAGATCGCTAATCGACTTGTCTAGCCAAGGAGCGCGGATTTGGAGGGGGTTTCGAAGATGATGCTAAATTTGATAATCCTTGGCGCCGTGATGGCCCCCTGCCTGATCTTCCTGGAGCAGGAGACCGCGATGCACCTCGGAGGCGATTCGATGGTCCTGGCGGGGGAGCACCGCCAAGCGTGGCGGAAGGTGTCGATCAGTGGCGGTCCAGTCGTCCATCCCGATTGTCAGCAGGACCCGACTTAGAGCCACCTACGAGAAGAAAGGGGCCTGGTTTCGCGACCCCCGAAGGGCAGGTTGGCATGGCAGACACGGAGGAGAAATGGTCAAAAGGCAGCAAGTTCACTCCGTCCACCAATGAAGATAATGCTGGGAGCAGGTTCGGCAGTGGATTCAAGGGTAGATCAGATATGGCTCCTCCTCGAGAGCCGGCCGCCCCTTCGGTCGCCGAAGGAGAGAGCGATTGGCGCAGCTCCTCTCGACCCAGACCAGTCGCGCGAGGGAGTACATCGCGTCAGTGCCCCCCCAGATGGTGTCTAACCATAGAAACTGACTTCGCTTCAATAGCAAGCAATTCTACACCACCTACGCCGCAACTTACTCGCCGCAAACTAGAACTCATACCCAAATCAAACAGTGGATCGGCAAGCCCTAGCCCCCTTTCCTCTCCCAAAATGGCGAACTCTACGGCAAGCTCGCGATCGAACCCATTTGGGGCCGCCAGGTAAGTTCCGTTGTAAGTTTACCTGACTTCAGGGTTCATTTAACTCACAGGCCCGTGGACGTGTCTACTCGCGAGAAAGAAGTAGCAGAGCGTCTTGAAAAAGACCGCGAAACTGCGAAAGATCGCCTTGCATCCCATCCCATATCACGAACGAATTCCCGCAACGCGTCCCTACGGACAAGGACTCCTCCACCCGCAGCGGCAAAAACACCACCGACACCAGCTTCCCCCAAATTACCAAACGCCGCTGCATCTACTGTCCGACCAGCAGTCAGTTTCGCGAGCGCTGCCAGTGCCAAACGAGAAGCTGCCAGAATTGAAGAGGAACGGCAGAGAGATGCTTTGGACGGAAAGGTGCAAGATGTGACAGAAGATTTAAATGCTGTCAGTGTCTAAATCATGATCACTCTGTTGTCGAGATGTTATGCTGGTTATCTTGCAAGTATAAACCATACGCAGACTGCTTGTTGGTGACAAAAATTATTTCATGGTAATTTATCTTTGTCGCTGTTCTGAAACCTCGGGGTCCACAAATTTCATTCGCCCACGCCCTGCCATCCAAAATCAGCAACTTCAATTTCAAGCGCACACTGACAACGTACCTTTGAACCTAACACCTTCCGTAGTCTGTGCTGAGTCGGCATACTGCTGCTTGATTCGCTCAAGTTGTTTCTGCCTCTCATGCTCCCGCCGCTCGTTCTCCTCTCTCTCCAAACGCTCATCGTATTCCTCTTCGGTTTCTGGAGCGGGTCCGCCTCGATCTATTCTTATGACGTCTGCTGGCGTCGCAGAGACAGATTTTCTGCGTTTGGACTTCTTTCGGCGCCGTCGTGATGAGTCATCGTCAGGGCTATCAGAGCGATGCTTTCGTCGCCTCGCGGCCTCACGCTCGTCGTCTGATCCACTGCGCACATCTTCTGTGACGGTAGCTATATGCAAGCTCGATAAGTAAACCAACCCAAATAGGTGTATCTCGCCTTTCTTGGATTGCTCTGGATTTCGACGCAGCTCAAGCTCCCCGCAGTTGTAAATCTCAACGGGAACTTGGGGGCGATCCTTTGCATCCACAGGTACGCTAGCCAACTTTTGCACAACATCTTCAAAGCCCCTCACAACCTTGCCAAACACCACGTGTTTGCCTGCCACACAAATTAGCAGAACGAACCAGGTCCAGACGCGGAATATACATACCATTCAAATGAGGACACTCTTTCAATGTGATGAAGAATTGCGATCCATTCGTATCTGGACCTTTATTTGCCATGCATAGAAGACTAAGCTCATGAAAGTCAGTGTTTGTTTTCACTGAAAACAGCTGGTTCATACGCACCCTACAGAATCCAAATTGCGGGAAAGGTCCTCATCGGCAAATGGACCACCGTATATAGACTCTCCACCACTGCCATTGCGCTTTGTAAAATCTAGAACGATCATGAGCAAAAGCCTGTAGTCAGAAGGTATTTCAGAACTTGCCCCCTCCTTGTAGCATAAAGTTTGCTATCGAACGATGGATGATAGAGTTTTTATAGTGAAGAGGGCGCGCAGACACAGCCGACAACCCTTTCTCTCCTGTGCAAAGGGCACGAAAGCTGGTGGAAGGTTCAGTAATTGTAGCTTTACACTCTCACAAATATGCACGGACGCACTTTTCGACCGTCTTCGGCGCAGTGTCATTGTACAGCTCGAATATTACGCTGAGATACTAGTCAAAGTGGACTCTTGCCAGACAGCCATCGAAACTCACCGCCCAATTGGTGCACCATCTACTGAGAAATCAAGGAATGCGCGAGGTCGGACCATGAAGATTATGAACCCGAGTTTTCTCGAGTTTCAGCCTGGGTCGCTTGCCTGAGGTATGGAGTAGATATCAAAAGTTGAAACACGCGTCGTATGTAACGCTACTACTACCGCAAAACTATATACAGCTCCGTCACGTTGATCATGCCTTTTACCACCCTTCGCCTCGCTACTTGCACAGCGTGCCCTCTATCTCTACAGTACACCTCCCAACCTGAAAATATCCCGGTAAGCCCAGCTATCCCATTTCTGTTACGTCAAATTGCTCACATGGATGTCAGTCCAGGCATTAGCCTGTCAGCGGCCAGAAACCGTCACGGTGAAGATCACCCCCGATTTCGCAACGCTTTCGCTTATGCCGCGTGTAGAAAAGTGTCAAATTTACCTTCCGCTGCAGCGAGGGCTCACCTTGCTCATTTGATGCGCGAATTCAATGTCGTTGTTCTTGGCGGTGAGAGTCTAAACGCTTTTATTGCAGATTCGGAGCTCTGACAGGGTCTGCAGCCGGAGGCGTAGGAAAGTCAGCTTTGACCGTTAGGTTCACACAAGGCATATTTCTGGAGAACTACGACCCAACTATAGAGGGTAAGAAACCATCTAATGAATTCACGCAAACGAAGCCAGACTGATAGGTCCACAGAGGAATATCGCCGAGAGGTGACAGTTGATGGTGTGACGTCGCAGGTGAGTGATTTTATTATCGAACATTCAACTTTAATCTCATTAATCTTCAGTTAGAGGTGCTGGACACAGCAGGGGCTGAGCAATTCACCGCTTTAAACGAAGTCTATATCAAGGTGCGGCGCATGGCAACGTAATTCGTAGACTCTACTTATCGGCCTAATCTACAGTCTGGCCGCGGTTTCGTTCTAGTTTTCAGGCAAGTCCAAAATGACTGCGTCCATCGCTCTTCGCTAATTCCTCTCCAGCTTGACACAGGATGCCAGTTTACGCGAGGTTGACAACCTCCGGGAACAAATCTATCGAATCAAGGGTGGTCGAGCCGTGAGTTTATACAAATCGTGATCAAAGATACGACTCATCTGACCACCATCGACCAGAACATTCCTATTGTCATCGTGGGCACAAAATCTGACCTTGTCAACGAGCGAGAAGTGCAGCTCAGCACAATCTCGAACCTATCTCAAAGATGGGGCCTTCCATTCTTCGAAACATCTGCCAAAAAGAATTGGCATGTTGCAGAAGTTTTTGATGACCTAGTCCGTCAAATGCGCAAGTGTTACCCAGAGGAAAAGACGAGGGTGAAGAGGCGACACCTTCGATGTCTCATTATGTAATTACACTGGGGATGGGAGTGTGATATGTGGGTTTCATGAGAATTTGGTATCCAACCTGGTATGTACGTGAGCATGATCTCGCTTTCAGTAAAGCTAAACCTGCAAACCGCCGTTCTCAGATGTGAAACTCGTCAACACAGACGACTCAAGAATGCTTTGCAGCCGTTAACATTCACAGTCACCATGATGGCACCCGCCTTGTCGCCTTTATATTGGGCTTCCACCGTCTTCATTACGCCATATAGCATTAGGAGCGGTCGACATTCCTCCGCGACTTGCTTGTCCTCATATGGATTATTAGTCTTGAAGTATATAGTAATGGATACATGGTTTGTGACCCCCGCACAGTTTGCCTACATGTTGCATATAGTTCGGTGACAGGGGCGTTAACGCAAGGATTGGCTCAGGTTTATCGTCAAAAAGCAAAGTCATTTATGATTCATCATGAATATGCTGAGCTGGAGCCGAATGAACTAAGGGACAGACATGTCCGGGAGTATGTACATACACCGCCGGTCTGATGCTGCAGTGCGGATTGTTATCAATCGGAGCTTGAACAATTGCAATATGTTTGTGCATGTGGCGTGTTTGGTTAAGTTCGAAAGCAACTGAGAGTAATATTGATTCAATCAGTACCTGGTACTTGACAATGTGTCGCACTTGGCGGGCTGCTAGTTGATACTGGTGGGCGTATCATTGGAAACGGACTGAGCACATTGATAACTAAGCACTATTTAGCGACGGTGATCAATTCATGAGAATACTGCCAATTGGAGTGTGCATATAGTACTATACTGATGGATGGCCATGGGCCAGATGACAAATTCAATCGTCTCTCGCAAGTCGCGATAACTTAGAAGTTGGCAGTGGCCAAGAGTGGCCTCAACTTCGAGAATGTTGAAGTCACCGGAGTCCGGCTTTCTAATTCAGCCGGCCTCAGAGTTTGCTTTTGTTTGCTTTCCCACGTGGTAGGCGCATGCATATGGCTGTGTGACTGAAATTTTCTACGATTTCTTCGCTTCCTCTCCCATCCCTCCTTCCTCTGAATCTCTCACCCCGCACTTCAACAACATGGTTCGTTGATCATCGCGTCATACTCTTTGATCTGCTAACCCTCAAACAGAGTTACAATGGTGGTTATGGCGGTAGCGGTGGTGGTGGTGGTGGCTATGGTGGATACAGCGGAGGCGGTGGAGGCGGATATGGCGGCGGCGGTGGAGGTGGTGGGGGCTGGGGAGGAGGCGGCGGGGGTGGGGATAGGATGTCCAATCTGGGAGGTGGCCTTCGAACGGTCGACTGGGCCTCGGCTAAAATCTCGCATTTCGAGAAAAATTTCTACGTTGAGGATAAACGCGTAAGCGAGCGCAGCGAGAGAGAAATCGAGGAGTTTCGCCGCGCCAAAGAAATGAAGGTATATTTTCTCTTCGTCCCCCTCATCTTGCAATCGCTTAACATCCCGCAGGTTCAAGGCAGGAATGTACCTAGACCTATCACAGCTTTCGATGAAGTCGGCTTCCCCGAATATCTCATGACCTCCATTCGGGCACAAGGCTTCCCTGCTCCAACCCCTATTCAATGCCAAGCATGGCCTATGGCTCTCAGTGGGCGTGATGTCGTTGCAATTGCGCAAACAGGTAGCGGGAAAACCATATCATTTGCGCTCCCCGCCATGCTACACATCAATGCGTATGTCCCTTAGCTTCAGTCCTTGTCTCCCTCGCTGAATCTTTTGTATTTCTAGACAAGCTTTACTCGCCCCTGGAGATGGACCTATTGCTCTCATTCTGGCACCTACCCGAGAACTTGCTGTTCAGACCCAGCAAGAATGCACCAAATTTGGTTCAAACTCTCGCATCAGGAACACTGCTATTTATGGTGGCGCTCCGAAAGGTCCTCAAATTCGTGATTTGCAGCGTGGTGTCGAAATCGTGATTGCCACCCCGGGTCGCTTGATCGACATGCTTGAGACTCAAAAGACCAACCTTCGTCGCGTGACCTACCTTGTCATGGATGAAGCGGATCGCATGTTGGACATGGGCTTCGAACCTCAAATCCGTAAGATCGTCAGTCAAATCAGGCCGGATCGTCAAACTCTCATGTTTAGCGCAACCTGGCCGAAGGATGTGCAAAAGTTAGCCAATGTTAGTCCTCTATCTGTATCCGAACCTGCTATCACTGAATTTCTTTCCAGGACTTCTTGCAAGACATGATCCAAGTCAACATCGGTTCGATGGAGCTAACTGCTAACCACAACATCCAACAAATTGTGGACGTTGTCAGTGACTTCGAGAAACGCGCCAAGCTGATCAAGCATCTCGATCAAATCAGCGCTGAAAATGCCAAAGTTCTCATTTTTGTTGGTACTAAACGAGTTGCGGACGATATCACCAAGTATCTTCGCCAGGATGGCTGGCCAGCGCTCGCCATTCACGGAGATAAAGAACAGTATGTGCATCTGTATTCCAGTGATATACTCTACTGATAACCGGAGATAGACGTGAACGTGATTGGGTATTGGGCGAGTTCAAGGCCGGACGTTCGCCCATCCTCATTGCCACTGATGTCGCTTCCCGGGGTCTCGGTATGTTTTCTCTTTTTGCAAGCACTCCATATCAGGTCTCGTCGCGCAACAGATAATAGCCCATGATCATCGTGGGCTTTTTACGTTGATGATTTTTATCAGGTCCCAGGGTTCGTATCCGGAGAAAGACAGGTTCATCGGTCATCTTGCGCAGGGTATCGAGGGTCCCCAGTCTTCCGCGTTTTTTCCCTCTAACCTGCAGTTTGGCTAACCACGTCTCAACGTGGTATAGCCTATCCAACGAACATTGCACTCGTTCTTGGCCTGCTTCTGGTTATGGACGCCGTTGGACTGATACATGGACTGGGATTTTTCTCATCTCGACCAAATTACCTGCGCGTTTATGATCCTACCTGTCTACTTCCTGGACACGTACGGCTCAATCATGTGCTTCCCATTCCATGTTGAGACGCCCCTTGGACGCTGGTGATGGTCTGCCGATCCCTGCTATCGAGGCGCTTGTACTATCATGTGTTTCCGTTATTGATTGCTTGTATTGTCTCTTCTTTATGCTCTCTCCTTACGTCTGGTCCATCTTTGTCCTTCATCTTGCACTGTCGCCGTGATGCGTATTTCAATATCGCATGCAGACGTGAAGGATGTCGGTTATGTCATCGTGCGTAGCATCGCTTTCTCCCATGGCTGAGATATTAACTTTCTCCACTATAGAACTACGATTTCCCCAATAATTGTGAAGACTACATTCATCGTATTGGCCGTACCGGGGTAAATATTTCTCCAATGATCATAAACATGAGGCTTACCAATATATGAAATAGCGTGCTGGGACCAAGGGTATCTCTTACACTTACTTCACCACGGAAAATGCCAAGTCTGCCCGCGAACTTGTTACAATCTTGAAAGAGGCCAAGGCAGTTGTGCCTCCTCAACTGGAGGAAATGGCAATGTACGGCGGAGGAGGCGGAGGACGAGGTAAGCCCTCGGAAATGCTACGCCATGTGGTTCCATTTGACTAATTCCCATTTCCAAGGCCGATACGGCGGTGGAGGCGGTGGCCGCGGTCGTGGAGGAGGAGGCGGCGGAGGATACCGTGGCGGAGGTGGAGGCGGAGGCGGCGGATATGGAGGCGGAGGTGGAGGTGGTCGCTGGTAATCGCGATGGTCTTCCTTTGCCTCAGCCTTAGAATGGCCTCTTTCGCTATTGTACGTTCAATGATTTGTACCTCTTGCGGATAGATATACACATAGATCGATACCGGTACATCTATAATTTTACTGTGACTTACTGTTTGTTCCTTCATCGTTGACCACAACCGTCATTTGCTTCATTTCATTGACTCTCTGTGGCATGTCACCCCTCAAACAAACGTTAGCTGTCGGAGGCCTTGAAGTCAACGTCTTCTCTGACTCTTCTGCGGTGGATGTCTCAATACCCGTCGTCGCCTGTTTCCTGCTGCATGGTCGACTATCGTCTAGTCAAGCTGTCGAGAAGGTAGCAGAATCGCTCATCCAGCTGACGCGCGAAGGCCCGAATAACCAGGAACATAAGCAAAGATCGCTTGCCGTTGTGACCTTTGTGATTGATCATATCAACTCATTTGGTTCGTATAATTATTCGCTGATACATCCCGTAAAAGGATCAACGAAATCATGGCACTCGCCTTCTCGATCCTCGGGCCAACGATGGTTGGAGCCGGAATAGTAAGGCGAACAACGATCAGCATGCGTACTAGCCGTGCTCTCCCCTGCCACACTATCACACTGACTTGGCTCTTAGGATCGACATGTACACCATTCAAAGTATGTGCTAATAATTCATCTTAGTAGTTTGCTCTCACTGTTTATTTCTGTTCGCAGCGGGCACTGCCAGGGACGTGTCATTCCTCATAGACTTTCTACCAGCATATCTATATCCGTCAGGAGAGCGTATCATCTCGACCTGGGGGGTGGCTGGAATCAGCTTGGGCGGTCATGCCACCTGGATATCACTCAGTGCAGGCAAGTTCAATTTAGACCCTTCTGTGGCCTTTCCTAAGTGTGCCAGACCCTCGTGTGAGGTTTGGCATACCTATCATAGGATGTCCGGACTTCGTGGCTTTGATGTCTGCCCGTGCGCAAAAATATTCAAAACCGTTCGCGCCGCCTTTTGTGCCGGATACTCTAATGGCGTACATTCGCCAACATGACCCGTCAAATTTGCCATTTCACGCCTCGGGCGTCTCAAACCCTTTCCTGGGAAAGAAGATTCTTGTTCTGTCTGGGGGCATTGACACGCTCGTGCCATGGACAGCCAGCCAAAACTTTGTGGAAAGATTGGAAGTGGGAAAGGACGGCGTCAAGAAGGTGGTCGTAGTCCCCGACGCTGGGCACGAGTGCACAGCGGTGATGGTTGCTGAAGCAGCTCAATTTATCGAGATCGAGGCTCTGAAGATCTGAGCAAAAGCCAATCTCATACCGTCTACAACAAATGGTGCGAGTGCTGCGCGCATGATCAGCGAAAATGACGATCTTCAAATTGAAGCCAACTTTGAGCCAACTTGCAGGTCGGTGACCGTCTGATTTCAACTCATAAGCCTGTGGGCACAAGATGATGATCACGAGCTCGCGGCACTTGCTGAGATCAGAGCTGGGTGCTTGCCCTAAAGCCCTTTGTTGAATGGAGTCCTGTGTTGAGATGTGACTCATGTGAGGAGTCTCGCCATCGGGCAAGCATAGATCTGCATAGATAGACATGTGTTGTATATGCGTCGTGTATTGGCTCCGGAATCTTCACTCGTGTGTATCTCAGACTATCTCTACTAGTCTCTACTTCGATGTCCTGGGGCTTCAACATCCTGTTCGATGTACATGTGTGTGCTTGGAAACCGGGCAATGTTGAACATTAACAGGTGCGGAATGCCGGCAGTATGATGCAATATCAATGGTGCCGGGGGCCAGGGCAAATGCATTTCTTCTCCTCTGCACGTGCAGCTGCTTGCGCATTGCGTTCAAGTTACCGCCGCCGTCCCTTTCTTTCTGAGTTTCTTGCGCAATGGATGACAGCGGAGGCTCTGGCCATGGCCACCAGCCTGCACCCTACGAAGTTCGAGTTACTACTCATGGGAAAATGCACGGTTGGGTAGAATTCTCACTGAAGCATCTCCAGGTTAGCAGTATACGGAGGCTCATGCGACTGGTCTAACGGAGCGTGGTGCAGGACTCAGACATTCCATTGCGTTTACACACTTTGCCAGCTCCTAGCCACAAGGAGAAACCCAGTGGCCACGACGCTCCTGCTGATCTTGTGCCAGAGACTAAGGATCGCATGCCTGATTCGACAACGACCATCCCTCGTCTGATATCTGTGGTGGAAATAATAAAACGAGAATACCTCAAAACTTTGAGCTTGAAAGAGTCGAGATCGCTTACTGGTCTTCACCAGTACAATGAAATAGGTGTTCTCGATTCAAGCACCGCGCCAGAAGACAGAGACCAGATGGTGGCTCAGGCGCTGGCGGGCACGTCTTTGTAGGACTCATTGCTCCGGTCATTGATCTCGTACACTGATGACTGACATATCCAGTCCGAAGGAGAAGCAAACAGCATATATGAGCGTAACGTTGAGCAAAGAGGAGTTGCCTCACCTTGTCTCCCGATGTACCAAGTGAGACTTGCTAGTCCCGGGATATCCGTTATCGTGTCTCTGACATTCTACATGCTCATAGTTACCAGTTACCATCCATTAGGAAAATTTCTAAGTCTGCGATGGCTCGTGCTCGCAAACAAGCAGCCAAGGCGATAGTAGAATCATAAAATACAATAAAATAGAATATTTGTTCGACAGGGTAAACTGTTACGTAATTATCTTCGTTGAGAGCGAGTGTGCCGCGTCGAAGCTCGATTTGTGGACTCTGTTATACCACCCACTCGCCTCCGAGTCTTCCGCCGCATCGTCTTTGTACATTCCACCCTTACTCTTGTACCCTTGTCTTTCCTTGGCAAACCCCAGCGGCGTTGAATCCAACAGTATAAGTGGTCAGACACAGGCCCCAACGTCGCAGGTTCTCGGCCTCGCGGATTTCAAGCAAAGCATAGGAGAATCTCGATTGCACCATGCCTCGCCGCGCTCTTGCACGCGGTCTCATATCTGCTTCAGCCACCCCACATGCACAGTCTCCAGCTTTGCTATCTTCGGAGCCCGTTTCCCCCGAACTCCTTCTGCTGAGGCAACAATGGAAATGGGCAGCATTCAGCCAATTCTTCTTCACGTTTGCGCCTTTGTTTAACATGAGCGATGTGACAATCGCGGTTAGTACTTCCCCCATACTCTTCGGAGCCGCATGCACGATGACATTGCTGTCGTCGCGTCTGAGGCGACATTACACGTCGATTTCGTATTGATGGCATACCTAATATTCAGGACATAGAAGATGATTTGACGCGTTCGACCGGTGTAACTCTACCACGAATCATGCAGCGATTATTGTACACGCTTAGCTATGACAGAAAAGTAAAGTGAGTATGTTAAAGGCGCAGTACGAGAGCACCATTTGACCATTTTACAGCTTAGACAATTGGCAGACGGTTCTGCGCAAGCAATACCTCAAACGTGATCCAGAAGCGAATCCAATCGGTCCTGAGCCCCCTCACCCTTCTGAACAAGAATCTTCACCCGACCCCGAGCCTTTGACAGCAGACCCCATGGAAACTAAGCCTGAGGAAGGGGAGCCGGATGCTGCAGCAACGGCTTTGGTTGGTGACGCGGTAAAGGAGGAGGTAGGGAGTGATGCTGAAGCACCGGAATCGCGGAGGATTACAACAACGCCCGAACATCAAGATACTCACTCACCTCATGCCTCGAAATATGAAGGCACCCCAATCGTAGAAGAATCCAAGAACTGGTTGGATCTACCCATGCTTGAGAAGCTGGATTCTATGCATCTCCTAACAGAATGGGAATTCCATAACCCTCAACGAGTGAGAACTTTGATGAAGGATGATGACGAAGGCGCTTTCTGGGTGAGATGACCCCAGGATTCAACCATATCATGGGACACATCTGACTGCATTCACAGAGAATTGAACCCATCGGCTACGACGCGAAGAGTAACGCATACTGGCTCATAGGAGGTGTGAAATTACACTTGCTCTGCGTGCTGTTGCTAATGCCTCCCTTTCAGCTGATCGACTGTGGATTCAGCGTGTACCTCCCAAGCCATCTCATCAAAGGAAGCGCAAGCGACCTGCCTCTGGCGATGCGGACATTCCACAAGCAAAGCGGGCTGACCGGGGCAAAAACAAAACTTCGAAAACCGTGGCGACTAAAAGTGGCCAATCCTCAGCTTCGCAGGCATTGGCGCCTCGAGGCAATGGTCGCGCTGCGAAGGTACAAGCCAAAATAAAGCTCGACGCCCAGGCGAAGGAACTGGCTGACTTTCAACGACAAGCCGCGTCTTCTGTCAAAAGCAAGGGAAGGACACTTCCACCTCCACCTCGAGGGACGAGGCTCAGCAAGAGATTGCGTGGTCCCATTGAAGAAGATGGATGGCAGCCTGTACCCGATGATTGGTTAGAAGACCAGTCTTCTCCCTCTCGAGCTCAGCCTTCGCGAGCCATTCCTAAGACCGGGCTGGAGAGTGATGACGAGAGCACGCTAACCTCCCTCAGTGACGATGAGGAAGCCGAGCCGCAGCCGATCAAAGATGAAGATATTGATCACGCTAAAACCGACGCCACAGATAATTTAGACGATAGAGGCATTGAGATACCCGCTGAGACGCCGAAGGACTTTGTAGAATGGGAAACTGTGAGTTGTCGTACATTGTATTCATATCATCTCAGGAGTTTTACGTTTTGCGGTAGATTGCCGTGACCCTGTATGAGTGGGAGCACGTCGCTGAACCCTTTGAAAAAGCCACACACTACACTGAGAAAGCACTTTACAAGGTTTTGACAGTCGACATCGCCCCTGCCATTGTGGCTGAGTTAAAGGTTTGTCTACGTTGCTTACTATTATGGCGCTCGCTGATGATAAACAGGAAATTGTACGACAACGCCAATTAGAGGAAGCCGTTGTACATCGAAAACGATCGTCGCGCATTGCCATCAAAGAGAGCGAGAAGGAGGAAGCCCAGTTGGCCGCCCAACGAAAGGCTGAGGAAGCGGAGAAGATGAGTCGAGCACAAAGATTAGAGGCCCGACAACAGCGTGAGGAAGCGGAACGTATCAAAAGGGAGACGGCGCGCGAGCAACGAAGGAAAGAGCGCGAAGAGCGAGATGCTCGCATTGCTCAAAAGGCGGCCGATCAGAGGTATTTCAACGAACCATTGGCTCTTCCTGCCACTCATTCGATCATTCGCAGCAATGACGATGTCGACGTGGTCGGAGATGGCGTACACCTGAAAACTCCGCGCATCAATGGCTCTGCGACTAACCGACGACAACACCAAGTGCCTTCTGCTAGTAACGGCTCCATCGGTGGTGCTCGTACACCAGATTGGGAGTTAGATTGTGAAATCTGTCTGAGACATGGGGTTAATCAAGTGAGGTTTA